>APFE031439314.1:0-64870 GCA_000404065.3 Pinus taeda | reverse complement strand
AAGTCTCAAACCTCAGCTCTTCAAAACAAGCTTTAGAAATGAGAGAAAGACATCAAAAAAGCAATGTAACTCTGGTTCCGCACTTTCTCTCACTTTTTCCTGCGGGCCCGCACCTTCTGTTCAGAGTATCTGCGTACTTATACGCTCTGTATATAAAGGGGAGGGTGCGTACACCTGTAAAAGTCAAAAGGTGCAATCTTTATCTTAAAAAAACTCATCTTGGGTTAATTCTAGAGTTTTCTAGAAGCATTTGTTACGTGGATTGTTTGCTCCAAGTGGTTCATGCATCCCATGAGAGGAGGAACTAATCCCTTGTTGAGAGGAGCTATCCCTTTGAGGGAGGACTCTATCCCTTTGAAGGAGGAGCTGGTAACTGATCTCCATTGCACTATAAATTGAGGCATTGGGTCAATGGCCAGAGAGGTTAGAAGCTGAACTTTTGAGGGTAAATGCTAGTGAAATCAAGACTTCCTATTTGAGCTTAAGAGGAGAGATCACATACCTTTTTGGCCCCATTAGGGAGTGAGTGAAGCTTGTCAAAGTAGAGGAGACTTCTTGTTGGACCTTGGAAGGAGCTTGTACAGCGTCAAGGCAAAGGTTGTAAGGTTCTTTTCTTTTGAATTAATACAATCAAGCTCATTTTCTCAACAAGTATCTTATGCTATTTGTTTCATGGACTCCTTGACTTTCATGTTAAATATGTTTTATAATATTGGATATTCAGGTGCTATTTAATTGTTTGCCTTGTTTGTGCTTGCAGGTTTGCGACGAAGGAACTTACTTGGATCAAAGAAGCAAAGGCATCTCCGAACTTGCGTTCGACATGAGGTAGGCCTTAAAACACACTTGCTTCCCATTACTTATAAAGCACATTTAGAGAAAGATAGTGTTTGGTTGGTTTGTTTGTCATTAGGTCTTCATTAGATTCTAGGAAGGTTTGTCTTGTCCGCAAGATCGACTGATTCCACGTGACACTAGCTTCCCTAGAATGATTCTTAAAACCCATCTTGATATGCTCATAGGGTAGCTAGTAGATGTCCCCTCCTGATAGTAGGTTTAGGGTTTCTACGAGGTCTTCCTTGATATCCCTGAGAAGGACTAACTTAAGTGACTCAGGATCAAGTGTGCACTTGGCCCTTTTATAGCTGAGCTAAAATATTTCCTCATAATCCTCTAAGGACTCATCTTGTCCCAAGGTCATTCTAGAAATTTCCACTTTGGTATCGTTGGACCTGTAGTAGTCCCTATACTTGTTGTTGAAAGCTTGTTGCATCTCAGCCCAAGTGGTGATACTATCCTCAGGTAAACCCGTGAAACAACGTAGTGCTGCATCCTTGAGAGTGGATGGGAATAATTTCAACTTCTGATCATCAAGGGTGTAATCGCAAGTTCTGCATCTGACAAAAAATTCAAAAAAGAAAGTATCTAGATCTTTTGAGTTCAGGCGATGGAAGTGAGGAAGAGAAGATGGGCTTATGTTTTTCATATTGGAATCCCCAATTGGTTTCTCTAATGGGAAAAGCGCCCTCAATTCATTCTCTATCTTCCCTTTCATTTATATTTTTAGTCATTATGTCAGTTGGAATGGGTTCATTTTCTTCCCCTATAGGCTCTTCAAAAATCTTTGGTTGTTCGCCTAAGGGGTCCTCTAATTCAAAACCACCCAAGAAGAGCGAAGGTTTCCTGTTTGAATTGGTGGTTGTATTTGGTATAAATTTTCCTAATTTTCCCTATTCCTACACGGCATGAAAGGAGTGTTTTTTTTTGTTTTTTTCAGGCTTTAAGACTAATTGTAGAATTGAAAAGACACTGAACTGAATTGAAACTAACTGTTGAATGAAATCAATTGCATAATGGAAAGGAAAGAAAACCAACTTACAATTACTTTGTAAAATTGAACTAATAGCAGAATGAAAGAGATGAAAAATGGAAGTAAAAAAGCAAAAATCACATCTACTCAAAAACCTCCCTAGAAACGGTGCCAGAAAGTGATGAGCACCTGTATTGTAGTAAGGATGTTGCAACTCCTGGGGCTACCAAATTTACTTCATCAACCCAGGGTTCATACAAACTTGGAGGTGACAGTGTTGTATACACAAATATATGTAATGCGTCCACTCTTTTTCTCTGCTAAGCTGGGGCAATAGACCACTAGGGTTTCTCAAAACAACCTTCTATTGATTTAGAAGAAGCTTGATTACCAATTCAGAACAAGTAATTTTACCGTAATTTAGAGAGTTGAAATTCTACCTACTCTAGTAATGAAAGATTGAAATAGATGCCTAAAACACATAACTCATCTAGCTATTTGTTAATATATATTTATTTCAAAAGAATTCTAATTTAACAAATGGAATATTAACTACCCTAAGCATGGAATCTGATCTAAACAAGCACTTAACTATTATGTGCATGAATAAACATAACAACCTTTTTCTTTTTAAATTTTTGTAAAATGATGAATGCTAATCCTTCTTTGTTGCATGCAGGTGAGATAGGTGTGGAGGGAAATGAGTGCAATGGGTCAGATGGCTTGGAAGGTAAGTAGCAGTCTTCTCCTAGCTTTCGTGATGTTTTTTTCACAAATCGAGCTCAAAATAAGCCACTACAGGTTTTGCTATATGATGTCTATAGGATGTCCTAGTTCACCTATAGGATCCCTTGTTTTCCTACAGGAACAGGATGAAAGCATAAGGAGTGATTTGAAAAGTGGTATGGAGCTTAGGGAAGGTGAAGAATGGAATAAATAAGCCAAGGGAGTGGTTGGAACTCACTCATAACTCAATCCAAAGCTTTATGATGGTTGGGTTTGCTCAATAAGCATGGAAAGTTGTCATGGTAAAACGATACTTCAAATTGAGTACTTAGTGGCCCTTGGCGATCATTGGTGGATATGGTTTGATTGAGGCTGATGACATAAGGTCTTCTTGCAACGTAGAAACTCCTGCAACACATAAATCATTGATTCCATTTATCCATAAATCATCTCAGAACAAGAAGGGTTTACAAAAATATAAGAAAACAGAATTTGCATCATTTATTTTCCAAGTTCATGCATGGAAATGCTTGAAACCTATTATGAAATAAACATGAAATATAATACAAAACTTAAGATATCAGAGATGAAAATTGCAACCTATCTTATAAAACTGAAACATGATGACCTAATTAGCAGAAGAACCCTAAGTTTCATAAGAAACTAGAATTCTGTCTTTTTGGGCTGAATGGGAGTTGTTCCTCCAGAAATTGTCCCTCAAGGGAGGAATGAGGAAGGAACCACCTAATATCATCCTTTTCTTGAATATTTTCTTATCTCTACAATTCTACTGTTAAAGACTATGCACACATGGAAGCAATCTAATCAAATCTACCAATACTTGCATTTTAAAAACACGAAAATCAATTTAACGACTAATATATGAAATAACCTAAGAATACAAGTAGAGTAAGAGGAACCTCTGCTACTATGGTTGGGACCTAACTCAAGAGCTCCAACCCTCTTTGTCAACTCACTGTTGGATCAAGGGAATGCTGCTCATTTTCATTAACATATCAAAAAGTAGATAACATTGTTTGGTCATAATCCTTCAACTCGAAAACAGCTTAGATATCTTGCATAAAAAAATATGAAACCTAATGAGGCTCTAAGCCTATTTATTTATACAACTAAAGCTTCCAACAACTTCCTTAAATCTAGGGATACTTGGCTCCCAAACTTGATATTAATTGGTTCTTAACTATCACTGGCTTGGCTACAAATGATCCTCATGACTCGACTGCCTACAAATCCGAGCTGGTGTGATTTGATTATGGGATCTTCAAGTGAGTGAGGATTTGATGAGGGATATCCATCTCCTATAATCTCTCCTTCTTGTCTCATTCGATTTCCTTCACCCTAATTAGCAATAATTTTCTCCCAAAAACCTGTAAGCAATGCACATTAGACCACTAGACATCACATCTTAATTTTAATCATCTCATTAAGCAAAATATAATTAAAACATGTAAATAATTATGAGAAAACTTGATTTTAGTAAGATTGGAGGTGTATTAAGGTCCATATATTTTACCTAATGATGAGCCTCATCACATTGCAAAGGGAAATAGGGTGGAATTTGGAGAACGAGGAGGGGTTCAATTCTTTAGGGATTAAGGCCAAGAAAGAAGAGTTTATGCGTTGCCCTATCGCAAATCTTTTGAAGGATTATCCCACCACTCTACAAAGGTCTCCCTTGATAACATCTGAGAAGGAATGATAGAAGCTTTCTATGAATCCATCCGAGATGGACACTTTATCTAGGGGAATGAGTAAATTACTTTTCAAATTTTCTCAAACGTTGGGGGTGGGGGGAATCGGAGAGTGATTCTAATACTCTGTCACCATTTGAGGGATGCTCTTTAGAAATTAGTATTCATTGGAAAGATCCCAAGTATTATCCTTTCTATACATATTTTTAAAATGTTCCACCAGTTCTCTTTTCATTCCCTCATACTTCTTGATCGTCTCCCTCCCATGAGTTATATGAGCTATATTATTTTTTGATTCCCTTAACTTGGCTTGTTTGTGGAAGAATTTAGTGCTCCTATCCCCTGACTTAAGCCAATTATTTATGGATTTTAGTCTCTAATATTCCTCTTCCTTTCTTAGGTTTGTGTGGAGAGCCTTAAAATTTTCTTCTTCCTTATGGAGGTCTAATTCCTTATCAACATTGTTTTCATTCTCCCTTGGATTGAAGAAATTTTCCCTTCCATCATGGAAAATTTTAGGGGCGAATGTTCACCCTTCGGCGAAATTAAGGGGTTTTAAATATTTAGTGGGCGAATATTTTGTATCATAATACATCTATACAAATTGCCTCAAATAGCCCACCTTATTTTAAGGGAGAGGGTAAAAATGGTAAGTTTAGCCCTTGAAATTGGGAGGTACAACCTTCCATTCGCCCTAATTTTCAAGAATAGGTTTTATTTAAGTGAATCCTATGGGCCAAATACCATATTTATAAAAGAGGTATGGTAAATTAATAAAAATATAAATAAATTAGAGGTATGGTAAATAAATAAAACCTCTTTTTTTTTTTTTTCCGAAGAAAAAGAGAACTTTTTATTAAGAGAATAAAAAGTTACATTGCATATGCGATGAGCATTTCTGATGCTACTGATTGACTATCCATGCAATCAAAAAAGAGACATCCTTTTTGTCATTTTGATCATCTGACAAAAGCATAAGACAGCTACAAAAACGAAATATATCAGTTGTTTTAACACTGAACAACCATGTGCAAAATCGTCCTCTCCAACAAGAGGTCATTCACAAACCATCGAAGGTGGGTCTCCTCAATAGAATAAGAGGAAAACAACCCATATAACAGTATGAGAACATTATGTCCAGGAGAAATAACAGTCATCCCAAAATTTAGTTACCAGAAAAAAAGTCTGTGTAAAGCTGCATCCGAGAGTAAAAGAAGGATAAAACAAAACACTGTTGTTATGCATGTGGTGGTTGATCTGATATTTGGACCTGTCCCTGACATTCTTCAACTATCTTCCAGACTCCCAGATTTTGTTGCAAACCTTCCTTAGAAAGCTTGTCCGTAGAATCATTGTTGTCCCTGTAGATATGACATAAAGAAAAGCTATTAAAAGATGTTATTAGAACCTGCAGTTCTTCCAGCAAAGGTTTCAGTATTTGGTTTTTGCAAGTGCTTTTTCCATTGACCCAGTTTATAACATTGAGAGAGTCTCCAAAAACCTGAATTGTGAGGGTGTTTCTTTGAATGAGCCAGCAAAGAAGAAGTGCCAGGGCTGAAAACTCAACGAAGTTGTTAGTTCCTGTCCCCAATCCAACTGAGGCTTTGAGAATATGATTTGCATTAACATGGATGACAATACCAGCTCCTGCATGATTTTTTGAGAGGCTCCGTCAAAGAAAGCCCAGGGGATGCCCTCTTTGATATGCACAGCCTTATTATGAGTTTGGGATTTTTTCTCCTCTGGCTCGGGGATAGATGAATAAATTGATACACATTGAATAGCAGTGGCAGTAACCAGAGTTCCCTTGTCTTGAAAAATACACTTGTTTCTAGCAAGCCAAACACCCCAACAGATAATGAGCGGAAGATTCCTCATGTTCCCATCAGGGTATTGATGCCACCATTTTGCCCAGGCCTCATCCAGGTTCCCATTGCCCCATTCAAACCTTTTGTTCATCATTTTCTCTACCTCCCCCCATATCTTTTTTGTTTCAGGGAAATTTAAAAAAAGGTGGTTGATGGATTCTGCTTCAGATTTACATACTGCACATCTCCCAGGACCGTGCATAAATCTAGACTGAAGAATGTCCCAAGTTGGAATTTTTCTTTTTAATAGACACCAGAAAAAAAGTATGGCCTTGGCCGGACATTTGAGCTTCCAAAGATGCTTCGACCACTATTTGAGATCTCCCCATCCCTTCCTAGACAGAATAAATTTGTATCCATCTTTTGGGGAGTACTCTCCAGTTTATCCATGCGCCCATATCAGCAAATCCAACCTGTCTTTAAGCCTGACATTTGAACAGGTGAGTTCTTGGATGAATGAATTCCATTCGTTCCACCACCTGTGATCTAGCTCTAGGTCTTCCCCATCTTTCCATGCTTGTTCCCACATAGTTGATTGACCCGCCTTTTCCACCTGATCTAGGGAAAATATGCCCTTGCCTTCTAAGTTTCTGATTAAACCAGGTGATAAAGCATAATTTTCATTACATCCTATCCAAGGGTCCTTCCCTATCTTCAAGTTCCTGCCATTCCCAATCTTCCATGCCAATCCTTGTTCAATCACCTTAAAGGATTCCACCGTTACCCTCCATATCACTGAGACATTCTTCTTATTCTTTATTGGGTTTCTTATCCAATCTTCCAAAGGAGCTGGGTCTATATATTTTCTTTTCACCACTCTAGTCCATAAATTTTCCATCGTTATAAGTATCAATCCTGATTTGGATGCCAAAGAGAGGCTGAAGTCAGGAAGACTTTTTATCCCCCATCCTCCCGAGTCCTTTGGCCTTGCCAATTTATCCCAGGCCACCCATGGGAGCACCAGACTCTCCTTTGTACCATCCCACAAAAATCTGCTGCAAATTCTTCTGATTTTCTCCAGGATACCCTTAGGAACCCATGTTAATGCCGCCCAGTAGACTGGAATGGCCAGAAGCACCGATTTTATGAGGGTCAATCTCCCAGCTCTAGAGAGCCATTTGAAACTCCAATGAGAGATTTTGGTTTCTATCTTTGCAATCAGCCAATTCCAATCCTCTTTCAAATGCATTCAATTTTAACCAGAAACCTAAGTACTTGAAAGGATGTTCCAAAGTACTAGGCTGAAAAGGAAAGAGGGATTGTAGCTGGGCCCTCTCTTGTCTTACTACTCCTGCCACTATCAGCTGTGATTTCCTGGAGTTAATCTGCATTCCAGTAGCTTTCAGAAACAGATCTAGAATGATTTTTAGTTCCTTAATTTCATTTGACTCTCCATTTGTGAAAATCAAGATGTCATCAACGAAAAGGAGATGGGAGATGAATAAATTGATTGCTACTTCAATACCTCTTACCTTCCCCTCCCTTCTGTCCTTGTGGATCAACTGGCTTAAGCCTTCTGCAACTAAGAGAAAAAGTAGAGGGGACAAGGGGCACCCCTGCCTCAGGCCCCTCTGTCCTTTGAAGAAAGGAGTCGCTGCTCCATTAATTAGAATTGCATAGCTGACGTTTGTGATACACCCCATGATCCAGCTGATGAAATCTGATTTGAAACCTAAGTGAGTTAAGAGTAGACGGATATATATCCAGTTTATTCGATCATATGCTTTTGATAAGTCAACTTTTATAACTGCACCCTTCTTGTTCTTTTGTCTGACACTATGCAAAACCTCCTGAGCTACACCAATGGCTTCATGAATTTGTCTTCCAGTTAAGAAACCAAATTGCTCCATTGAAATGTGCCGCGACATAATTGGTTTGATTCTGTTTGCTATCACCTTTGCAATGATCTTGTATATACAGTTGCAAAGTGAAATTGGCCTGAAATCCTCAAAATTTTTAGGAACTTCCTTCTTCGGGATGAGAGCTATAAAAGTGGCGTTGAAAGGGCTGTAGACCTCACCTTTCTTCCTGGATTCTTCTACTACTTCAGTGATTTCCACTCCTATCAAGTCAAAGAAGTGGAGGAAAGGTTCAATGGACCATCCTTCCGGCCCAAGACTTTTTTCTTTTGCCATGGATTTAATAATTGATTCTACTTCCTCCTTGGTTACCGAGCTTGACAAATCCTCCGCTTCTTCCTCCTCGACAAACCTCGAGAAACATTGGGCTGTTTTAATTACCTCAGCAATAGTAGCCTCTCCTGAATCTGTAAATAGACTTTCGAAGTGCCTTTGCCCTAAATCGGACAGAGAGTTAAAAGTCTTCACCTCCCTTCCTTCTTCGTTTTTAAGGGTCCAGATAGTATTTGCAGACTTCCTCCCTTTTGCATAATTGTGGAAAAAGCTGGTGTTTTCATCTCCAGCTTTTAACCAGATCGCTCTGCTGTTGAGCCTCCACTCCTCTTCTTTTGCCAAAAGAATTTGATTCTTGAGTTTCTCAAGGTGAAGAATCCTTTCTTTCGAAACCTGAGAAGCATATCCATCCTCCTTTATGCTTTCCAACTTTTTTAGTTCCTCACTTATCCTGTTTAAATCCTCGTTCTGGGTTGCCTTCCTGTCCCTCGCCCAGTTTATGGTAGCTTTCTTCAATCTTTTGTGGTTTTCCATGAATAGAAAAGCTTTGTCCTCAGTGGAGCTGTTTTTCAGGGTGTCTCCATGTTTCTTTGAAGAGATTGTTAAAGGAAACATCTTGCAGCCAAGAGGCATTGAACTTGAAAGGGGTTGGTGGCTTTGGAGGAGGGATGGAAAGTTCTAAGTAAATTGGGAAGTGATCTGAAGACCCTCCTTCTTCAATCCATTGCCGAAACATAGGGATCCTGGAAGCTAATTCTTCGTTAATGAGGAAACGGTCCAGTCTTTTTGCCACTCTAGCATCTCCTGCTCTCCTGTTCCTCCAAGTCAGCTTTAGCTTGATCAAATTAACATCTATTAGTTTGTTGGCAGTTAGCAAATTTAGGAAGAAATCAGTCAAGGGATCTTCCCTAGCTGATGGACCCCATGCCTCCGCTATTCCTATTGAGAAATTTAGATCCCCTCCCATCACCAATTTTTTGCCCTTCAATAAATATTTGGACATCAGCTCATTCCAGAAACCCACCCTACCTTGGCAGGGGCCATAAGCGTTGAGAATAGTTAAGGGAAAGGCAAAATCTGGATATTGAATTTCCATTCCCATCACCTGCTTCGTCCCCCACTAGTTCCAGACCTTGATTCTTCCTTCCCTATAACCTATTGCCAGACCCCCTGAAAGTCCGTCTGAGTCAATTGCTGAGAATTTCCAGCCTGGTAGAAGGTCATTTAACATCGTTTCCACTTCTGCTCCATTCCCTAAGGTCTCCTGAAGAAAAAAAATATCTGATTTTGAATTTTGAACTATCTCCCTAAGGGCCATTTTTTTGGGTTTACTGGCTAAACCCCTGCAATTCCATGAAGTCGGGATCATTTTACAACATTTTCAGCGGCCTGCACCACTCTAAGAACCCCAACGATAGACTGTTGTTTCCCATCAGCTACGTCAAACTTAGCTTTTATCTGTGCCATGGATAGGTTTGATTTCCGGCCTCTTTTTTTCCTTTTTTGGCTTTGGGAGGGGAGGAAACCTATACCACGAACTAAACCTGAGGAAACTGGCTTGCTGTCGAGGGATCTGAGGTTATATGGACAAGATAGGTGAAGGGCCGAGGGGGCTGGATTAAGAGAAACACCTTCACAATTCAGATCTAGGGAGGGCATTGCAGCCGAGATGTCTTCTATGACGGTTTCGACAGTGGTTGCATCATGATTTTCAATTCTTTCATTATTATCAGAGATGAGATTATTGCAAGGAGACTTCGGGGTCATACAAACTTCAATTGTTTCAGAATTAAGAATAGGAGGGGAGATTGAATGTAAACACATACCCATTGCTCCTTCGCTTTCGATGGGCTTTTGAGAAGATGTCGCCCCCCCGGAGTTCTCCGCTTTTGTTTTGTTGAAATCTAGTTCTGGTTCTTTGTCCACGCCACTGAATAAGGGGGCCTGTTGAGCTACTTCCAGAATCTGCCCTTCCAGATGGACCTCTATCTCCATTTCTTCAGCTATCTGATCTGCTGAAGCCTCCTTCCCTTGAGAAAAATGATTGTGACTAAAAACCTTCTCCCATTGGGTAGATGACCTCTGGAAACATCGCCTTCGCCTACCTAAGGGGCATTCCTTGGCCAGATGACCATATTCATGGCATCTGTGGTACCTAAAAGGCAGATATTCATAATCCAAAATCTGCTCAAATACGAAATCCTTGTATTGAAGATTTATCTTCTTTGCGAGTCCTCTGCTGGGATTTAGACTGACTAAAATCCGCACCATAGCCTTGTTCCGGGTTTCTAAGAAGGACATATCTACTTCCAGGAAGGTGCCCAATCTGTTTCCTATCACTTTAAAGACTGATTCGACCCACAAGAATGAAGGCAAACCGGGTGCCCTTACCCAAACCGGGAAGACATCCGTTTTTCATGGACGGCGTCGAACAGGGGAGTCCATTTTTTCATAAGAACAGGAATGTTCCCAAATGCCCAATTCTTCCCAACCACCCAGTCATCCGCCTCCTTATTCTCAAAGTGCACCATAAACCAGCCCTTTGCAAGGGTTGAAACCTCGAAAACCTTTGCTTGATCATACTGCCAATTCTGTTCTCCCCAAGCTTGGATAAAACTAGAAGAGAATTTCTTCCCTCTTGCCCTGCCAACCACTGTACAGTCTACCACATCCAAGGCTTCTTCGATACTCACATCCATACCCAACACTAGGTTCCCTTCCAAATCTTCTGAGCATATTGGTCTTTGCTTTTTCCTCTTATCCCCTTTTCTCTTTTTCCCGGCATCCTCCTCCCTTGTTTCCTTGCTTAAACCGATCCTATCATGTTCTTCCAGACCAGTGTTTATTGAGGGGAGCCCAGGTTCGAGGTTGGATGGAAGCGAAAAACCTAATGGATCAAGGAGAGATTCGACTGGGGGTTGATTATTTACCTGGGTTCCCAGAGAAACTTCAGTAGAAACCTTTTGAATTTCAGGGGAAACTCCGATCTCGACTTCCGGCCGTCCTCCGATTCCCTTTGGGTTGCCCTGCTCCTTTGCAATGGAGGCCCTTGTAACCGCTGAAACCCTTCCAACCCCATTTTCGCTTCTCTGCCCAAATCTTGAGACAAAATTAACTATGTCCTCTAAACCTCCAGAAAGAACCGGCTCAATAGAAAGCGATTTCCCCTTGGTGCCATGGCTCGACTGACGAAAGCCTGCATGCAACCCATCCTCGCCTGGTCTGCTAGTCTGCTGCGAAGCTTGGAAGTCCTGATGTGCAAAGGCATTCTCTTCGATTTCCTTTGACAACTGAAGAAAGGATTGATTAATCTTGAGTGATTTTGGCGAGAGGGTTCCGGATCTGAAAGTTCCTGATGATCCGAAATATCGTTCAATATTCTGAGATGTGGGGTCTTTCCCCCAAACCGGCAGGCTGTCCTCCATATCCGGGTCTAGGTCCATGAGTTCGTTAGGGTTAACCATGGTTACTGTGAAGGTTCTCAGGAATGATCGTTGATCGGGTTCGCTGCCAGCACAGGGATCCTATGATTTTTCTATTTCAGAAATTACTTTACCTATTCCATACCGCTTTGTTCCCAGCTGTCAGCCTTACACAAAAACTAACCTCCAGCTGCCTATCCTCCTGTTGCTGTCCTCCGAGGCCCTACGAATTGTACAGTGCTCACCGGTCGCTGCTTGCTGATGGAACCCTAACCCTCGATCTGTCTGGTCCCGGTTCCGGCCAGAGCACCTGCTTCCAAACCCTCGCCATCCAACCTCTTTTTATACTTTTTCAAAAGGTATGGTAAATAAATAAAAATTTAAATAAACTAGACGTATGGTAAATAAATAAAACCTCTTTTTATATTTAGTCCATAACCCTCTTTCTATTTATGAAGGATCAAAAAAGAGGTTTATTTAGTGAATCCTATTGGCCAAATACCATTTTGTAACGAGGTATGGTAATTAATCAAAATACAATAAACGAGAGTATGTTAAACAAATAAACTTTTTTATATTTTACTCATAAGTCACCTTCTATTACGAACATTCAAAATGGGTTAATTTAGTTGAAACTATGGGCAAAATACTTGGGACAATACCATGGGTAGATTATTATTAATACCATGCAAAAAACATTATTACCCTAATATTAATATTAATAAAAATAAAAATGGCACACGGTATTGACCCATGGTATTCACATGGAATGTAGCCTATTTAAATGGGGGAATTAAACCAGCATAGATCCATCTTTACTCTAGATCTACTAAGCCCTGAGAGGGATCAAATATCGCAATATGCAAACTAGCATAGAGTGAAAAAATATTTGATCCCTCTCGGGGCTTGGTGGATCAAGAGTAAAAATGGATGTTGTAATTTAATGTATGTTAAACATTTTAACTTGGTTAAAATAAAAAATAAAATAAAAATCAATTATTATTTTTATTAATTTTTATAAATTAGTAGTAGTGATTTTTAAGCTCCAGGCTTATGATAACCCATGGTATTGACCCATGGTAATACCATGGTATTCATGTGAGCATAGACTATTTAAAGGGGAAATCCTATCATCTTATATCCATATTAATTCTAGGTCTACCAAGTGCTCAGAGGGATAAATAGATTTCATCACCCTAAGAGTGGTAGATGTGGAGTTAACATGGATATAGGTTGGTTTTTATGATAATGAAGATATTAAATAGACTTATGAAATTATATTGTAAAAACATCTTAAGGTGAATGGTTAAAGATACATTTAGTCACTTCACAAAATTTAGTAAAAAATACCAATATCTCCGTTAATATTGGCTTTTAACTTTTTCTGATTTAACAAAAAAAATCAAAACAATGAAACCTTATCACTCTTTCCACATCACCCTTGCAGAATATTTATCACATTTTTCAAACATTCTCAATATGATATCTTCATGAAAAATTTTAGGTACTAATGTTGGATTATTTGTTTGAAAAATAAGTTGGTTTGTACAACCTTTCATCTTTTGTGTTATTCTTAGTTTGTCCTAATGGTCTGTAGCGGTTAGAGCCACTGCACCATGCTTTCCTATTTTGTCCTAATGATCTGCAGGGGTTGGAGCCACTGCACCATGTTTTCCTAAAAGGTGGAGATTGTTCACCAAAAAAGAAATTAATCTACATGTTACAATGTTGTTAAAAAATGAAAGACCTATGAGGGTAGTGGATTATGCTAATAAGAAATTTAGATTGGGAGAGACATAATTAAATTTTATTATCTAATTGAAGATTTCCAATTAAAATAATAATAAATCTACATTTATATATTCATATATTGATTGGAAGGATTCTCACAATGGTCACTTCTTTCAATTAGATCCCCTTCAAGCCTTTGGGATACCTAATACTTTCTTATATAATATAGTTGGGGCTTGCTACTTGTTGGCGTGTTGGGGTAAACAAACTTGATGTGTTTTTTTATCTCGCAATTGGAGTCTATGGAATAAGAAAGAAATTTGGTAACTTGAAAAAAGTGGTAGCTTGACAAAAGTTGTAGAGAAAATATTAATCTCTCCTATCTTGACAGAACTCATTATCAATATCAACACCTACAAGAACTTTGTTGTGGAATATTATCAAAATTAATAGAAGGATATGAAAGAGTGTATTGTAACAACCTTGATAAACACGTCCACTGAAACTTGGAACATTGTTTGTAGGAAGAGAAAATTATGTTTCTTTTTTCCAAACATGTATGTTAGTATATTACAGTTCAGTGAATATGTTTTCTTATTATCATATATGGCTTCATACTTTAACAAAACATTCTCCAAGACTTCACAATGTTTTATTATTCAGTAAAAGATTTGCCAAGATCTTACAAGATTTTATAATTCAGTGAAAGATTCTCCATCAACAAGATAATATAATATGGTGAGAGATTTGCCAAAAAAATTATATATACATAATATATTATTGATAAAATCGCCTCCCATTTTTCCTATGTATCATGGGGATTAGCCCAATTATTATACATATAAGTTTAGGGTGGTTCTTAAAATTCTCCCTGCCTTCCATGTCTTTGATTTTGTCCTGTCTTTCAGATTGATGATCCTTTAGCCACTTTTTGATGTCACCTTTTAGTCTTTGAATCTTAGACTCCTAGATGGTGATTGGGCTTCCATCAATCCAACTAGCCCAGGAGAGGGAGACCATTTATAGGAAATTGTGGGATTCCAACCAAAGAGGAGAGAATTAAAAGGGGATAGGGCCCAAATCCAAGGGCTGAGAATTGACAGGATGATTGGGCGATGGTCTGAACATGGCCATGACAAGATGGTGGATTTTCTGTTGTAATTCACGGTTACGAGGTTGTCAGCAACAAGGAAGCAATTCAGTCGGGCCGCTATATGATTTAACCCCTCTTTTGTTAGTCCAAGTATACAAAAGAATTTGAGGTTTGACATCGAAAATGTCCAGGTTTAGAATGAGATCCTCCATGTATTCTTACTGGGCATCCCAGATGATAGAGCCCCCTCCTTTTTTTATGGTTTCCCATTGTTATGTTCAAATCTCCACCAAAAATGTAGTTATGCCCGAACTCGATGTATTTTAGCTCCATTCTGGAACTCCATCATTCTTATTTTTCCCGCAAATGTGTGGGCATGTATACATTGATCACTGTGAAGGTATGTTGATTCTATTTTATTTCAAAAATAGTTGCTATCTAATGAGTTTTTTTAAGGTACTTATCATTTGTAGCTTCGACAGATTCCATAATGTAAAGAGGCCTCCTAATGCTCCTCTTGATCTAATTGATTCCAACTTGCCAGTGTTCTAAAATATGTTTTAATAACATTGATAGGATCCTCATCCAGCTTGGTTTCCTATAGGAGGATAGCATCTGGTCTTTCTTAACTGATAAGGGATTTCACTTTTGTAATTGTTTTCTCATACCCCAGGCCCCTACAATTCCATGATATGATATTCATTAATCACTTTTTAAAGTTCCCCGCTCCCTTTCCAGGGCCCGTATTGTTTCATTTTTTTCCTCCTCCTCCTTTGTTCCTTGCACTTGTTAACTGACAAGGAATAGTGTTTTGGATTCCCAACTCTTTGAATTTCTCTATTTTTCTCCCTTGTGACTTCCTTCTCTGTTTTTCTTCCTTTTTTCTTCCCTTTTCTCATGGGTTGCTTCTAGCCTGCCACCCCTCCCCCCTAAGGTTTGGCATCAACATAAATCATTTGTGCTAAAGTTCCAAGGCCTTCCGTAGATGCCAAGAACCCTTACACATCTTCATATTCCTCTCATGATTCTTCAAAGCTGTTTTCAGTGTCTGGGCTAGAGGTTCGGCCACAAAGAGACAATCACATTAATTTATTTATATCAAAATCAGTCTATATAAAAAGATTCTTTATTTAATCCAATGAACTCTATGAAACCCTTTTCAAAAATATCTCTTTGGAATTCTCAATGATGTTTCAAAAGGGGTTCAACCCAACTCCATAGGCACACAAATTCTACCAACGTTGATTAATTTCATAACGATTCCACTAATAATCAGAACATTTTTTAACAAATGCACAAAGAAATTTGGGAATTAGATGACATCCAAATTCTTAGATTCTTGGTTATCGTAAGAAATCTGGTGCTCTTGGAGATATTGTTGAATTGAATCAATTCTTTCATACATCATGTCACATTAAGAGGATAGAGTGGATGATTGGTAGACTTCCACTCCAAAGTTGTTTGCAATCACTAGATTTTCCCCACTAATAAGTGAAAGTGTTGTTTTGAATGCACTAATCATGATCAACGACCTTCACAATGAGCTTGAATTTTCATTTCACGGACTTGTTCTACACGACACATTTAATTTTCATCCTTTAACACTTACAACACCTTCTTTTTATATAATGGAACCCTTTACAAGTCATTATCACAATTATTCTTTCATTTATTGAAGCATACCCTAGTATCAAGAAGCTCATCATCGAAAACATTAATAAAACTTTTGAAATACTTCAAAATGATTGGCAGTGGCATTTACTAGAGTTCCAAATGTAACAAAGTTGGTGATATAGGATCTTGAGGGATATGATTTCTCTAAGTGTGACTTAAATCACAAAGAGGAGAGGAGGCCCCGATTCAAATCCTACTCCAGTATTCAGATTTATCATAAAATTTTCTAACTCATCTAACCCTTCAATGCATAGAAAACATTCTAAATACTTCATGTGATTCAACTTAGAACTATTATTCCTAGTGTAGAGAGTGAGACCTTAAATGTTGTATTTAGAAACTACAATTTTGTTATATACAGTGGTATTTCTAGTACTTATTGACATTAAATTCCTATTTCCTACATTATGTGATGCCCCCATCATCTCCAACAACACTCTAAGATGTTTTGTTCTATTCTCTAGAAGATGGAAGTAATTCAAAAAATTAGAATTCGATGGAGTTTGAGACTTAATTCCCTATCACTTTAAGGTAGGAAAATAAGGCTCAAGAATTTTTTTAGATAAATTAATGATGACTAGGTGGGTGACTCTGAAATCTAATTAAACTAGGGCATTTAGTTTGTAGACAAACCTTGAATATCACATGTGTGACCCATGCCACCTTTGTGCTTTTGCAAAGTCAATTTAACGTTTTTGGACAGAGGATATGCCTAAGCATAGTAGAGAAGAAAAGCTTGATGATGGAAGATACCAAAGAGAATGTGGGAAACCTATTGAGAGAGAGAGATTAGGTCCAGTATAGGGTTTTGGTGTCCAAGGTAATAGTTAAGATGAGCATGAACAATGTGAGTTAGGTCAAGCCAAGAGCTATATGTGAGAAGAGGGCATTAGATGTGTAGAAAATATGACAAAATATTAGGGCCACAATGGTAGGAAAGATCACGCGCTGAAGAAACACACATATTAAGAGAATGGCAGAACTCCTTTCATAGGTCAAAGAAAGGTGCATAGTTGAAGCGACAAAAACATGATATAGAGTTCATGGCTACAAAACTGTGACTAACAAATAATTAGGCAGAGTAAAAAACACATAAAAATAATAGGCATCCTCCACACCAACCCCAATATATTAGTCATCCAATGCCATGAATACATACAATTAAGCATTTTTATATCTTAACAACTAAAGTAATATTTATGGTGCATAATTGAGATTATAAGTGACCTTTTTTTGAAATCGTGATAATGATTGAGGTAATATCCCTCCTCATTTTTTATGGACATGAATAGAGTTATGCAAATGAAATTAAATATTGTTATAAAAAATTCCATAGCATTAAACTACCTTGTAAAGAATAATGGTGTGCATATTTTTTTCTCAAGGAAAGGTTAAAATACACTCTAAAATCATTATGGGTGAAAACTTGCACTACTATTCCACCAAATTATGTATTTCCACTAACTTACGATGTTACTGATCTTTATATTTGGTTTATGTCTTTATAATAGTATTTTAAAACATCATGAATATTGATGCTAATAAAATATATGGGTCTTTATAATAGTAATTTAAAAAATCATAAATACTAATATTAATTAAATCTATGTTAAGTAAATCTATGGAGATTCATGTTGTTGATCAATAAACTCTATGGGTCTTTATAATAGTAATTTAAAAAAATAATAAATACTAATATTAATTAAATTTTATGTTAATTAAATCTATGGAGATTCATGTTATTGATCAATAGCTTATCGCATTTAAAATTATGAACAATAGATCGACTATATTTGAGGTATTGAGGGTGTTTTGAGGAGGTAGTATAAGGTACTAAGAATTTATAAGTGTTCGGGGTATAATAATAGGTATTACGTAAAAATAGAGGATATTTGTTAAAAATAGGAGTTATTTTTATTAAAACAATGTAGTAGGAAAAAATTCAAAAAAATCAAATTTTGATATTTTTATCAATATATAATGAGGTTAAAAGCATTTTTCGATATCTAATAAATGTATACACTATGTCGCAAGTTTACTAAATAATATATTTATAATTAAAGAAAACAACGAATATATTTATTTTAGTAAAGAAGTTTAGGGAATGGGAACAAATAATATTACTAAAGATTTATAATTCCCTAAAGTTATTTTAATCCTATAATCTATTAAAACTAATCCCATTTTCTACATCAACGACTTCTCTTCATTTTCAATCCTAGAAAGATAGAATATGATCCTCAAAAGATAGAATATGATGTTAGACAAAAATATGACATTGATTTTGTGTGAGGCTAAGTCCTATCATCAAAAAGTTAACAGCGAAACCACATACATTTAGGATATAATAGAGTTTGTGTCATTTTCCTTTAGCTCTCATGATTGTATATAATTTAATTTCACCCAACACTCACTTTTCCCTTTTATAAGGAAAAAGAGGTAATGAAAATAATTGAAAACTAGTTCAACCTTCAATGATGCCCCCATTGGTATGTAATCAATTAATGTATCTAAGTGGGGTGTTGTTTTCCATTATATTAACGGGATACTAACTTTTACCATGGAATGGGAGGTGTTGGAGAATAATGGAAATATCCGTAATGTATTGTTTCTTTTTTCGTCCATAAGCACAAGGAATTAGTTTATATGGGCATAGTATGGTATGTTGAATTAAGGGGAATCATTAGCTCCTAGTCAAACATAAGGAGATTACAAACCCGGGTCTCGGACTTTGGTGGTATTTGTTGGAAATTATGCTAGTAAGCTTTGTGCAAGGGATATTGAGTACATGGATATGTAGTCCATGATTTATGATAGGAAAACTCTTAATATCTTTGTTCGATATCTATAATTGTTGTGGCTATTTTAATAATGTTCGTTTTCTTTAAATAAGAATTATTATTATTAAATTATTTTTAAGAAATTATGATATATTTTAAGATAGACTTTTTAAAGTAAATAATTGAGATAAGAGAGTTCTAATGAGCTTTGTTTTTTTTATGTTTTTTTATCATTTGAGTTTTATTATTTTGGTTTAAAGAATTTCTACCATTTGAAATTTTCATTTGAAATTGGTGTATTTGAATTAGAGGATTATTAAAATTTACTAATAATAGAATATTGAAAGCTATTCTTTTTATGTAAGTAAATGCACATTTATAATTTGAAGTTAGATGGCTAAAATAAGGTTTTAGAAAGAATTATTTGTTTCGCTTCATTTTGGAAGCACTTCAGGTTACAAAAATTGGTTAGGACTATATTTTTAGTTAAAGAGTGTAGTTGAGCTCAATTTGTTGGAAAAGGGAATATTTGATTTACATGTACAATGGGTACACTTGATAAATTTATAGTTTAGATAGTAATTCAAAAAATAACATTCAATATGATTGAAATAAAATGGATAAGTATAGGGTCCTAATAAAAGTGTGTTTTTTTTATTTAAATATCACGAAATTTTCAAGAAGAAGATTCAATAAAATCCTCTTAGAACATGTTCTAACTATATATCACATAAAGTCATATGTTAATAAGATACTTTTGAGGAAGTTTTGCAATATGTAGGTGAAATAAGAAGAGAAGTAGTTCTACATCTTGATAAGTTCAATGCACCTGTAAATCAATTTTATTTCAAGAATGAACAGTGATTGAGCAAAGAAATTAATGATCTTATCAAGTAATACCTAGGATTCATGGGACAATTTTGTAATAACCTAGTATGCTCAAAGAAAAAGATCCGAGTGAATTGAGCTCCTCTCGTCTCCTCTGTAGCTAGGTTTTCCTTAGTCTCCTAAGTATTTATGCATATATGAGTCCCCCATTTGATGAATCCATGCAACCATATCTAGTTTCACGGATGATTACTCGTTTGGTTAACAACTTGGTAGATATGAAGTTGTTTAACACCCATTTCTGAAGTCTGAGAAAATGTGATTGACACCTCGATGTAAGATCTGAGTTTGTTTAACCCGACGTCATTCGTTGCTCGTGATTACAAGGGAGTTTAGAACCATTATACTGAAGTGTATATCAAATGCAGTCTTTGTAAAGGTCAAAGATTTTGGTACTATAAGTTAATTTACTATTAGAAACCATTAGGAGGATTTTCGATTTGCTTTATTAGTTTGGTGCTTCATGTAGGTACAATGAGTTCCCTAAAAAAAATTGTGAAGAAAGCATAATGAAATCCATCTTTGGATATGGGGTTTCTCTCCTTAGCAAAAGAGAATGTGGTATTCTTGAAGGAAAACGAGATCATAGGAAAGTCCTTTGGCATGTGGCCAAGTCTTGAAGTTGTTAAAGACTAGGCCTTTTACAACATGGAAAATTATGATCCCAAGAACATCTTCTGTTGCGAAAATGGATATTATTTATTTCTCTTTGCAAAATAGGAAGAATTAGACCAAATCTATAAAGTAGATCCCTATTTCACGGGCACCATAGGTTTGTTTCTCACTCATTGGTCTCCTTAATTTAATCCAGTGATGGAGGTCTCATGTGGACCTTTGTTTATTAGATCACCTTTTTCCCCTATCCTCTGTTGGAGTGAAGTAATTGTTAAGGCCACGTGAGATAGGATGGAAAAATATATTACCCCTTAATTATTCATGCTCCTCAATTTGTGTTGAAATTGATTTCTCCAAAGGACCCCTTAAGGCAATTCAACTTAGACACAATAGGTGGTCTCGTCTCCAAGTTCTGGATTACGAACAAGGTCCTTTCAAATGTAATTTGTGCTACAAGTATGGACACTTTGTGAAAAGTTGTCAAAATTTTTCATCTTTTGAAAGCTCCATGATTCCATCGACTCCTCTAAAGTCATGAGAAAAAAAGAAAGGATTGAATATCATTAAAAGGAAACACAAGAAGCAAGGAAGTAAAAAATAGTATATCTGTAAGGATTATCCTAAGCATCAACCACTTTCCAAAAACATATTTGAAGTCCTAAATGCTTCTAAAGAAGAAAGTGAGAATCGTGAGGCCCAAGTGGATCATCCAAATAACCATATTCCAAAGGTCCCTATTGATTTGGATGATGAATAATATCCATATTGGGCCCCTCCAATAGAGGTGGTAAAAATTTCCATGAAGATCTCTATACTAAAATATATTAAAGCTATGAAGGTGGCCGAGAAGAATGCTCTTATTCCTGCCCTTCCTATTTAGATGTGCATAAAAAGAAGCATTCATCTGTATCGAAAAAAATAAGAAAGGAATATCATAGTATAAATAACTCTAGTCATGACTTCGATGGGTCAATTAGTAGGTCATCCTCTAGCAATTTATAGAAATGTATTGTTTCTACATTTTTCTTTGTAAACAATTTGTTAGAATTTAATATTTTTCTTTTGTAACGGCAGGAATAAAAACCAGAAGACTTAGTATTGGCATTTTTCCCTCCCTTCTCTTATTTGGAGTATGTTGGTATCTTAAATATTTTTAAAGTGTCATTAACTAAAGAAGAATATTTTGTAACTCACTTCCTGAGTAACTATTCTGTCTAGATGCATATTTTAATATAGATCCTGCTCAATTTTGTGTAAAAAAAAGGATATTGTGACCTATCCTTGTGAGAGGATTGATATGGATTGGATCATTATATATTTTTTCATCTATCTTGATGCTTTTAGAGTGGAAAAAGTGTAGTAATCAGCTCAGAAGACCAATTTCAACTATGAGACCTAGTTTGGAAAATTGTCGTCCGAAACCTTCCAAGAAAATTTTGAGGAATCAAACAAAGCTTTATATGCGTAAAAGTTTTCTTCTTTATCATCATGTCTTTTTTTATATTCTACACATTATACCTTCGTAATGTCATAATAATTTCCTCAATAAGACTCTATATGTAAAAGTTATTCCATTCAGAAGTTGACCTTCCTATCTTGTCCACCATAATTCGATAGGATGCAACATCAACCACCATTATTCATGGTAACGTGGTTAGCCATGTGATTATGATGAAGAATACTCTAAAAGAGTCTATGGTGTAACTCTAATCAAGAGTTGAGGTAGTCAAACCTAACCATAAGTGGGCTATCAGGTTGTGTTATAACCAGGCACTAGGAGGAAAAGGGGTTCCATTCTTTTCAAGTGTATTTATTCCATAGATTAGCAAAATATCCAAGAGGGATAGGATATATAGAACACATAGATGACCCGTGCACTATAGTAGCCTACAAGCCACATGTCATACTTCTTTGTACTTGCAACCATTTTATATTCAGTGAAAGAGAGTAAAAAAACCCCACCTTCCAGCTGCATCTTCTCCCGGAAGAGTTTCTTGGGTTATATCTTGTTTCAAATCGTTGTTTGTGATATTTTATTTCATTTTTTCTATTTTATACAAAATTTTAATTTTAATGTATATGAAATTAATCATAAGCTATAGATCCGTAAATCTAGAGAGAAATAAAACCATAATAATGTTGATTTAAGATTTTTTAATATAAATTTATCATATTTGTTGTGAGGAACAATCTAGTGGAATATCCATAACATTTTACAGACCATATTGGTATCATTGATGGTTTCTTTAGGTATATTGTGCATATTTTAACGGGATCTATATCAAGCAAAATTTTATGGAAAATTTTCTTGAAGTTTAAAAACATTAGCGAATCTCACTAATCCATAATATAAAACTATAAAATGTTTATTGATATATTTCTAAAATTATTCAAATTTATAATGATTTTATATATAGTTTGTATATAATGTTGGCGACTTTTAAGGTAAAATAATTATATATTCTAAAATTTGGGCAAATCATCTTTTACAAAATTTGGAAATTGGCGAATTTTTTTTTGTGGAAAAATCATGGAAAATTAACCCACTCGATGAACATTAGCCCCTAAAATTTCCATCGGATTCTATATTGGCTAAGCCAAAAGTTGTAAAACCCTAATCATGGCCAAAAAATCTGTGAATAACCCTCCTAATCCTATAGAGGAGAGTTTTTCACGACTAGAAGCATAAGTTGAAGATATAAGTGATAGTTAAAATCTCCTCTTATTATCCCTCAATAATAAGGTCAGGCTACGTGGAGAAGATATGGGTTCTAACATAAATGATAGATAAGAGAGGATATCAGAAGATCGAGAGGAAACAAAGAACTAGTCAAAGAAATGACTTGAAAAGGATCAAGCCAACCCTAGTGCCATGAACGATTCATAGTCCCTTTTCTAAAATTAAGTGAAGGTATCAAGCCATACCAAGGCAAGACTGACTCTCTAAAGTAATATCAAGAGTCTCAACAACTAGAAGTGTATTTCAGTTTTCATCACATTTAGGAGGAATCAAAGATTTCTTTTGCCTAAATGAAATTAGAGGGCCATGCCCTCACCTGGTGGGAAGGCCACAGGAAGACGTTGAGGTTGGATATATGTCATCCATTTACTAATTTGGAAGAATTAAAAGATGCCACGAAATTGCAATTTAGCTCATTAGGTATGTCGAGGACTAGCCGACCCAGTCCTACTACTTTAGGTATAAGTGCAAAGAGTGTATATGAGTACACCACAAGGTTAAAAAAGATCGCCATAATGCTAGGCATCTCCCAAAATAATCCATATGTACTCCTGAAGTATCTTAGGGGTCTACATAGCCATCTATAGAAGAAAGTAATTTTATTCAATCCTAGATCGGTGGATGAGGCTTTTGTACAAGCACGAAACTTGGAAAACATAGGCCTTGGTAGAGGTTGAGGGAAGGTCATTTCTTACAACTGTGGGGGACCAGGACACTATGCGTAAGACTGCCAAATCTAACGCATCTGTCATGCCGCTATTGTACTCAGTTTGACCGTCAGACGGAGGATTGCCCTATATTGTTAGCTAAGATATGTGAAAAGGGGGTGCAACCTCAACAACCGATGCAAAACCTATAGATGATGAGGGATGAGCCTCACGAGGAAGATCCTAAGGTAAATATTGTGTTGCAGAGTGGGGTGACGACTGGTGAAGATAAGGGGAAGTAGCCTGAACAGGGTGAGTGGGTCCACAAAGAGCAAGAAAAGGAGGTCGAGTTTGATGTAGAACGCATGAAAAAAATTGTTTATGGAAGTGAAGAGAAGCTTCACTGAAGCCTCTACCTCAGAGAATCAGGAAAAGATGGTTGAAGAAAAGGACCTGTCCATGATTACAATGTTCTTGGAGACCTGCATGAAACTGATGCACGATATCAAGGCTGTGAAGGGACTGTAGGAGCTGATCAATAGGCACACTGGGAAGGAAAACGCTACTAATGGAATGTGCGTAGTTAGAAACATTGGCAGGCATAGGACAAGAACAGGGCGTGAGATGAGGCTTACTCCACAAATAGGAGAATATGAGATGGATTAAGTTATTTTAGATTTGGGGTCAGACGCAAATGTTTTGCTAAAACAGACATGGGAGAGAATGGGGAGGCCTGCACTATAGTGGTCTTCGATTCAGTTAAGGATGGCGAATCAACAAGAAATCATCCCAATGGGGAGGGTTCAGGTGGTAACAATTGATATTGAAGGTGCAAGCACACTAGCCGATTTTTTAGTGATCAAGATTGTGGATGACAGAAATCCTTACCCCGCACTCCTTTAGGATTGACTAGGCCACTGACATGAACGGGTTAATCAATTTGAAGAAGCAGAAGATGATATTTGAGAAGAAATTGTTCCACGTGTTTAGTGCCTCTAGACACTACAGAAGGATTGCGCTATACTGAACCAGTCTATGATTATGAAATTGATGATGATTTGGACCATATTTACAAGATAACAGTGTGAGATCGGGATTGGGTTAATCCTACAGTAGATCAATGTATTGCATGGGACCGAAAAAAGTTCCTTCACATCAGATTTAGACGAAGAACTCTAGCACTAGGAGAATTGACTGAGTGAAGTATCTACGTTGCAGTTTAATATGATGACCAAGTCATTGCATTGTGTATCATCAGAGGTAATAAATATTCCTTACTATGATAGTTTCACTGATGTTAATCACGTTGTGGATGCATTTGAGAGAAAGTGCTAGAGAAGCATCACTTCCAGGCCTTGGATTGGGTACTTTGGGCTATGCCTACGAGATGGTGGGGCACGCACAAGGGAAGTTTTGATGATTGGCGTGTATACAAAGTAATGATGATAGTGTGGTTTGTTCACCCACAAGTGCAACTAACAGAAAAGTATGATGGGAGGAATCACCCGCGCGACCATTTGGCCAAATGGACTTAAGTGTATGGAGCGAAGCCTCAGCCAGAGTGTGTACATCTATTTTGTTATACCTTGGATGTTATACCGATGAATTGGTACATGGAGACATACCTCTGCCATGGCACTCAAGAATGGGATGTTTTGCTCCAAGGATTTTCTATGACGTTTAGATTTGAGGATGGGATTGAATGTATCGATGAAGCATTGCAGGAGGTTAAGGTAAGGATCCCCTAGATTTTATTCAACCTGATTGGACTACCTAGTTGAGCCACACACTAGAGTGCTATAATGTAATAGCAGAAGAAGAAGGCAAAGACCCGAGGAAGATTAATATTCCAGAGACTAAATGTCACCGCTAAGTTTAAGGGCTGTAACTAGAGAATATAGACATCACCAAACTGCTCAAAACTAGATAGGTGAACATTGGCATAGAGGCAGAGCCGAATTTTGCAAATATTGGGGACTACTGGGATGACACGATAGTAGATATGGTCGTCGAATTACTCTATGAATATCAGGATCTATTTCGCAGTAAGTTTTCAGATCTGAAAGGGATAATATGGGATGTGGGTGTCATGAAGATCACTCTAAAACAAAAAATGAAGCCAGTTGAGAAAATACCTTACCACCTCAATCTGAAGTATAAAGAAAAGGGTCTGTTTGGAGTTGGATAAAAGTCTTGCAGCATACATCATTGAACCAGCAGAAGAGTCTAATTAGGTAATCCCAATGGTAGTTCAGAAAAAAAAAATAGAAGTATGAGATATGGATATTCATAGATCTTAGGAAGTTGAATGACGCCTGTGTGCATGATCCCTTCCCAACTCCATTCACTGATGAGGTGCTGGATAATGTTGGCAACCAAGAAGCATAATTTTTTGCTGATGGGTTCTTGGGGTACCATCAAATCAAAATCACGTTGAAGGATAGGAGTAAGATGACCTTCACGACTGAATGGGGATTCTCCAAGTATACTGTCATGCCTTTTGCACTGAAGAACGCGCCAACGATCTTCTCGCGCATAGTCATTGCATTGTTCAAAGATTTAATTTACAAATTTCTAGTGGTATACTTTGACAATTGGACAGTGTTTGGACTGTTAAAGTGCCACGTATCAAGTTTGCGCTTGATGCTAGATACATGGCGGAGGTACTAGATCACACTCAATCTGAAGAAATGTTTGTTCTTCATCCCTTTTGGGATCTTGCTGGGTCACGTGGTATGTAGACAAGGCTTGACTATAGACCCTCCGAAGATTGCAATTATAAGCAATTTGGAGGCACCAAGAAGTGTGAAACCACTACGTGCAACGTTGGGGCATACAAGGTACTATAGAAAGTTCATAAAAAGCTATGCCAAGATCACCATGTTGATGGAGAGACTGTTAAAAAAGGATGATAGATTTTGCTAGAATGAGGAAGATTAGAAGAGCTTGGATATTCTCAAAGAGAAAATGGTGACGACAATCCTAGTCTTCTCGGATTGGAAGAAGGAATATCATGTGCATGTGGACACATCATGTATTGCGCTAGGAGCAGTACTAAAACAGGATGGTGAGGGAGAATTGGATCATCCCATAGCATTCACAAGTAGGAAGTTATATAAAGCTAAGAAGAACTATCCAACAATAAAGCGTGAAGGTCTGGATATGGTATACGCGCTCCAGAATTTTAGGCATTACTTGCTAGGCAGACACTTTATGATGTATACAGACCATTCTACATTGAAGTACTTGGTGAAAAAGCCTGTGTTGGGGTGGACAATATGCGTATGGCTGTTACTATTTCAAGAATATGATTTTGAAGTTATTGTGAAACCAGGACAATTTAATGCTAGACCGGATCATTTGTCGCGCATTTAAACAGGAGAGGAGCCTACTAATTTGGAGGAAGGACTACCTGACGCATAGCTCTTTGTGATGCATGTAACGAGTAGTCACTTTTAAGATATTATACACTTCCTGATGGTGGGAAAAGCTCTAGGAGGATATACTATCCAAAGAAAGAAGGAATTAGTGGTGCGGGCAACAAACTTTTCTATCATTTCAGGGCACTTTTATAAAAGGGATCAGATGAAATAATCTAATGTTATGTACCAGAATTTGAACCAGTCAACATCCTCACTGAGGCTCATGGAGGACATGCGGGAGGTCATTATGTGAGAAAAGAAACAATGCAAAATATTCTACACATTTGGTTTTGGTGGCCGACACTGCATAAGGATTCAAAAGCGTATTGTAGGGCATGCAATGCATTCCAAGGGACTTGCAGACAATCGTGGATGGATCAGTTGCTGCTGAATCTGCAGATATCATTACAGCCCTTTGAGAAGTGGGTGATTGATTTTGTGGGACCAATTCAGCCTCCAGGAAAGAAGAAGGATGCACGATACATCATCACCGTGATTGACTATTTAACCATATGGCTGAAGGCACAACCTATGAAGTACTGTACAAGCACGAAAACCACAAAGTTCATCTTTGAGTACATGCTAACAAGGTTTGGTTGTCCAAAAATTTGAATAAGCGATCGCGGTACGCATTTTATTAATGAAACGATCAATGCATTGATAGAGGAATTTTAGGTCTACCGTCAGAAGAGCACATCATATCACCTATAGGATAATTGCATGGTAGAAGAATTTAATAAGATACTGGAGAATGCACTGATGAAGGTTTGCAATACAGAAAGAAATGACTAGGATGTGTGCATACCCGCGGTGTTATGGGTTTATAGAACAACTTGTAGGAAGCTGACTAGACAAATGCCTTTAAGGCTACTTTATGGTGTTGAAGCTGTGATGCCAATGGAATAGATTGTACCTAGTCTGCACATAGCAACATTCACAGGAATGGGAGATTGCAGAGCCATGGAAGAAAGGCTCGAGTAGATGGTAGAGCTAGAAGAAGATAGGTTTCTAGTTGGATTCCATCAGCAAGTTTAAAACGAACACGAAAAGGCATGGCATGATCGACACATCAAACTATACACCTCCAAGGTAAATGATTTAGTGTTATTATATGACATAAAGTTTGATAAATTTCCAGGAAAATTTCGAATGCATTGGCTGGGGCCCTATGTCGTCAAGGAGATTAACGATGGTGGAGCAGTTCCTTTGATAAAGATGAATGCAAATCCATTCCCAGGGAGGGTCAATGGTTGTCAATTGAAGCCATACACCGGGTATCTGACCAGATGACTAGATGGTGGGAAATTATTTTCGCTCCTATTGGGAACAGGAGGTACCAAAATTGACATACTTTGGATCTTGTCGGGTTCCCAAATTAACTTGTTCAGATGCGAGCTTTGAACTCTGAGCTTTTTTTTTTGTTGGCCCTCTAAACCAATTATACATGTCATATAATTTTTCCAGGGACACTAGACATTTTAGCATAGTTTTTCCTTTCGACGCTTGAGATGCTTCTTGCGTAACTTTCTCATTCTCATCCTCCTCTATAGTGTTGTATTTAAATACATTAGAATTCACCATAAAGTGTATTATCTATTGGCCTTCACTGGAAATGCATAAATTACTAACATTGTGAGACAAAGATGGTTTATATAAGATTTCAATAGGAAAGCCATTTTTCAGTGGAAACATCCTACAACAACATTTGCTAATGTTTCTATTGTTTCATTTCTATCTCTTGGAATAGAAATAATATTGGACGCTTTAAAATTATTTATAAAATTCCCTACCTCCTATTGGTAGTTTCTGACATGAGGTGAAACACATTATATAGTATCTCGTACTTAATGAGTGACTGCCTCTGAGTCCATAGATTTCTCCAATCCCAGCACAAGTATTGTGTATTATGCAGTATACTTGGCACACTAAAACTCTAGACGACATTAAAGTACAGGGTTATTGTTATCCATGTTTGTAAGGATGAAAGTAGCTCTAGAATTGTCCTCTGCCTTAGAACCATCAAAATATAAAGTCCAAAATTTACAACCTACTAAACTATTTCTTGTATAATTACTGCTATTATTACTAGCTATACTGTTTACATCTATATTAGATAAGTTATTTGCAACAGCTGGAGAGAAGGGAAGGAGCCCCAACAATGTATCTGGTGGAATAGGTGAAGGTTGTGTGAAATAGCACCAAAGCTCAGTTTCCAAAAGATAATTACTGAAAATTAGTTCTGTAAAAGCGATCGACTCATTTTTCCTTTGAAGGGTGTAAAAGTGTGTTTCATGTAAGGTTCTAATTCTATCCATATTTTATTGTTCTTTCCCCTATATGGAAGTCACAGATGTAAGCAGTCAGTTGAAAAATACCCTTGTAATTGGCTTTACCTATCTTGACTAAGAAGTATACGATATGCTTATGGTATTTCCAAAATTACGATATGTATACACTGATGAACTAGATTGTATTTAGATAATTTCATAACCACATTTCTAATTTCACTAATAGCCTAAACCAAAGATCTATCTAGCTAAATAATTTGTGGCTCCATTTTGCCCCATTTGACATTTATTTTCTTTTCAACAGGTAGTGGCATTACATTTACAGATGCATCAAAATCAACTAAACAGTTGTGAACATTGTAATTGACAATTTGGAAATTCAAAAGAAAGAGAGGGTAGAGATTATTAGCTTCTAATGTCAAAGCATTAACAACTGACTCCAGGGGACCAACACTCTTACTAAAGACCTTCTGGGAAGAACAAACATTACTACCTGAAGAAGATTGGGTGTGTACTTGGACAAGCAATTCCCACTAGTTGGCTATCCTTGTAAGCTCAAAGTTTAAAATATTTGTGCGATATTTCCTCATACCTCCACTATCTTATAGTCTAGCTCAACAGGGATTGTAGTAGTGTATGGAGGAGTGGCTTTGTATGATACTTCCATAGTGGTAATGTTTATTTTGCTATTAGAATTTCTCTTTAGTGGGGAAGCATCTCCAAACTTGTTCTATGAATGGTTGATGGGTGGAGTAAGTTTTCTGAACGTATATTCTTTCAATTTTTGCCTCATCAACTCTTGTTTAGGAACAAGCACTTGGCTTCTCAACTTATATCAATTATTTTTCTTATGAGTCAGGGCCTCATTCAATAGTGGTTCTTTGTGTTTTCCTTCTTGGAATTGAACACACAACTGAGAGTATTTACTTCATGTCTAACACTTTTAGTTTCCTCATGCATAATGGATTCTTTCTTTTCTTCCATTTTCTCAGTCAGCTCATCTAAAAGTACTAATTCAATAATGTGCATAGTTAGAGCATGCATGTCGTGACTCCACTATGGGCATGTATTTTATGAATGAAATTATTGATGAAGAGAACAATATTGGTCCATGCCCATTCCCTCGACATTCAACACGACATTTGAGCTCTATGAAAACTTAGGTGGTTGACTACTGTTGTTTTTGTTGTTATTTAACTCCTTCTTGAAGTTGAACTTTAGGGTCTTGCTACACATAATGGCCTCGATTTTCCTTTGTTTCATTTCTTCCAATTCATTATACATATTCTTTATAATGCGAGTAAAGATTTCTAGGTCAATAGCTTATTATCCTTAGCCTTGTTTGAGGATACCTAAGACCTTTTTCTACCGACTTCGAGTCATTCGATGATTCCTAGTCAATAATGAATCTGATTGCATGCAAGTCCTTCTCATCAACAATGGCTTCTTTGAAATTCCAAACCAAAGTCTCTTTCATGGCACTCTTTACAAAAATGATAGGCTTGTTGGCAAGGAAGAAGTATAGTAATAAATCGTGATGGAGACATGAGTTGCCATATCCGTAGGAAATTGGTTCAATGCCCAATTGAACCTCTGATTAAAATATTTGAATTATTCTCTTTCCCCATCTTCAAATTCCCTAACTATTTTAATAACATGGTTGGGGTTTTTTCATCAGTGAATTTTTCAGGGAACAAATTTTAAAACCCCCTGCAATTCTTAATTGAATTTGCAGGATTACTATGATACCAAGTAGTTGCTATACCAGCTAGTGTACAAGGAAATAGTTTTCATGAAACATCATCATAATATACCTCGAGCGTCTGGAGGTGTAGATATAAATTATCCAAATGGTATTTTTCTTTGATCACCCTTTCAGGGTCATATTTCATTAACAAATTTTCTCTGTGTCTTTGAGTTTTACATAAAATACCTGGAAGGGCCAGCGGCCCTGAGTCATCCAATCCAGACCTTATTCTATCATGTCTTCATATTTATACTCCTCTTCTTCAGAATATAAGCAATTTTCTTCCTGACTACCTAACTTGTGGAAATTATCATCTCATAGCACAACATTATCTCTGTCACCCCCATTGAAATATGAAGGCTTCTCTACTTTTTATGTGTTGTTTACATATTCCACCAACTCTTTAATGGTAGTGAAAACCAAATCTTCCACTATGGAAACTACTATCCTAGTAGGGGTTGTTTATTTCTTATTCAGAAAATAGGGAAGATTGTACTCTCTAGGAATTAATCCCATAGCCTTCGCAATGTGATGGGTTATAGGCAGAATTGCTTGTATGTGCTCTTACAAAATTTCATAACTTTTTTCAGAGTCAGACTGAGAAGATCCGTCAGCTTCAATAATATTGCTGGAAGAGGTCTTGGGATTGTTGATGCCTTGTCGAGAGGTAGTATAATGTGGGTCGGTGGATTTATCATCCATAAAAATCTAGCTTCCCTCCTTCTAGCACCAAAGATATTGATAGTTCTGGATCTACAAGCTTTCAAGGGAGCCTCCCATATATCTAGTCCAAATTAGACTTCACACTCTTTGGGATAGGAGCCCCATATGGAATACAACTGGATTGACATCCACTTAAATATATGCCTTGTATTTAGTTATTAGTAAGAGAAAGAATCACATATGTTCCTTCAAAAAGCAAGCTAGTGTGCCTAGTGAATGTTCAATTGTAGGTGCATCAAGGTTCTTCTATTGCAGAGGGGGAAGAAGTGAGCTTCTAAGAGAGAGATAATTTTACTACCCTAATAAACACACACATAAAGAAGCATGTTTTATCTAAGATCCAACAGAATAATCCATAGAGTTGTGACAATGATTACAACCATTACAACACACTCTCAACAAGATAAGTACTAAAATAACCAAAGTAGTTCAAATACCTTAATACTGGTGAAGGAAAGCATGAACTATAGACATTCACAAAATATTCTTACAAACATTTATAATCCATATATCAAAATGTGTTAGCCATTAGTATTCAAATATTAAGTAAAAGTCTCAAGATGCATGAACACAATGAACATCACTTGCTCCAATAAAGGAGTGTTGGAGCCACTACTTTTTCCCAAAAAATGCTAACTTATCTCTCTTATCGCTCATCGGAGAAGCTAAGGCTAAAAGTACATTACATGAGAAACGATGACCTATTTATAACTTGAGAAGTCACCTTTCATATCCTCACGACTATTGGCATTCTAACTTCTAGTGACCTTTGGAATTCTACAACCTTTGAAGTTCCAAATGAATTTTTGAATTACATGTGACTTTTAGTATTACATGTCTTTTCGACCTTCATGACTCTTCAGTTCACCTATAACTCCAGGAGTTTTACTCATTTGTCTTATATAATGATAATAATGATATAGTTTTTCTTCCACATCATCATATGATGAACTTGACATGTCACTATACTAGATGAATATGACTGAAAATGACCGATGAAATGGACTTACTTTAATAGTGACATGGCTACCAATCTGTTTGTCCTTTGTCATCATATGCTCATAGTGCTTCCACCCTCTGAATGATCTTCAATCTTGACATCTTCATGGTGCTTTCATCATCAAGGTTCAGGCATGCTTTTGGTTCTTCTTGTGATTCCTTTATTCATCCTCTTTGCTTGATCTTCCTTGTGTGCGCTTGCCATGAGGTCCCTAGAATACTTGTTTCTACAATCACTTAGGCGGAGCAGCTATTAGTTTTAAAAAATATCCTACGCTATTGTGTTTTATTCATGTTTTCTTGTTCGTGCACTTTTAGTGCACTTAAAGTGGTTGATGGCACTTTGGGGCACGATGGTACACTTTAAAAATCTCTAGGATGGAGGAGGAGGAGTTTTTATGCTTTTACATTCACTCATGCACCCTAAGGAAGGAGACAATCATGGCATGGCACATGTTGCAGGTTTGAAGGACAAAGGGGAAAGCTTCAGGCTTCCCAAGTGTCTTATACACTGAAGGAAAAGAGGGAAGGTGTAGGGCACACTCCTGAAGGCTGAAGGCTGAGTATTTGCGCCTTTGGGATGTGTTCATGCACCTAATTGGCCTCAGGAAGGGGGAAAGGTTCACTCTCGAAGGCTAAAGTTTGAGGCTTCATGTCTTCAAGATGTGATGCGCTCAAGTCAGTTTAGGAGGGTGCATGGGGAATTATGGAAGGCTGAAGGGTTGAGCTTCGGGCATGTAGGATTTTCCAATGTGCTCAAAGAGGGTAAACTTTTTTATTTGAAGCAGTGTGCTCAAGGAAGACTTAGTCACTTTTTGAGGGCACAGTTTGGAACAGGGAAGGGGATTCATTATTTTGGAGTGCACCTAGCTCCGTGGGTGGACATAGGGCACACTTTTGAATAGCGATGGGTCACACATCAAGTATCCAAATGTGTTCATGCGCTCTTGACCTTGACTGAGTCATTTTTCAACCATGATATTTCTAAGTTTATATTATTGGTCAAGGGGTGAGAAAGATGAGTTTTGGACAAAAAAACCATGTGCGACACATACTAACTCATCAATAAAACTTAGACATGTTTGATCAACAGGGAATATACATCAAAACACCACTTTACGCACATTCCCCAACTAAAAACAGTGAAATGTGTGTGACTACGACCCAAAAGTGTCATTTTACAACATGAAAGGTGTTGTGACAATGAAATGCATATAAGGATATTAGAATCAATGCAGTGACACTTAAGAACTCCCAAAACATATGAAACAACACAAAATACTCCCTAAGGAAGTTTTGATTACTAGAAATAGTTAGTCATCCTTAACCATAGTCAAGGGAGGAAAATTAGGGTTTAGGAATAAAAGGTACCTTGTAAGTCTCATGGACCATGAATGATGCCTTCAAATCCCAAATATGCTTTCTCTATGGGATCTTTGGTTTTTGAGAGGGGATATAAGCTCCATCAGAAGGCATTTAAAGCTAGGCATGGGTCATGGGGCCTTACCCATGATTAAGGGAGTGAATGAAATCCTTTATCCCTAAAGGAAACTTCTAGGCATCCTATTTGAAGAATATCACCCAGAAAGATCACAGAAGATAGTCCCAAGGATATTCTTAATATTAGAGTCGGGATATAGTCACAATTAATAATTTTTGAACATTAGATATGGGTATTGGGACATTAACGATTGTTAGTGGAGGAATATTAGGAATTCTTCTATTAAGAAAGCTTCTTGGGCTCAAATTCATTGAACACCACCTTGAACCACCAATAAATGACTTTTCTAGGAAATATTTGTCCTTTAATTGGGCATCATTAAAGTTGTGAAGCACTAAGTATAATTCGTGGGGCCATGAGCATGGTTACGAAGAATAAACTAGCTTTATTCCCAAAAGAAGCTTATAAACATTGAGGATGAAGAGCACATGTTAACCCATATCAAATTGTCTTTCGAGGGGATTCTTGGCCTCTAAATTCAGATATTGTTGTGATTAGCATATTTTCAATAATAAATATGGTCGTAATTGCACTAAATGTCCTTTGGGTAACAAGCATAGGCCCTTTTCTCTTTTAGATTAGCTTTCAACCCAAAACCTAATCTTTATTTCCAAACAAAGTCTATACAATGTTAGATGATCCAAAAATACAATTTTATCATAGGTTATAAAATTAGAATAAAATAATTATTAATTTAAGATATTAAATTAATGATTATTATTCTAGAATGTTTAATTATTTAATGAGAGACAATTTAGAATTAGTATATTGTTGTAACAAGATATGACTCTCCAAATGTGTCGTATCTTAAGCTCTATTTTAGGAGATTAGTTAGCTAGTTGGTTTGAATAGCATTTATTGTAAATGGACACTTGTTATTTAATAAGTGATCCATAATTAGAGGTAGTTAGGACATGGAGCTTATAAATAGCTCATTGCAAGAGTGTTTGGTTGTTCGGGTGTAAACTCTTGCAAAATCAATTATGTAATTATTTTTTTTTATTAATAAAATTACGTGTCTGAGGACACTTCTGCCATTATACAATTTGTCAAAAATGTAGCTAATCATAATAGTCCTATAATTAGAGGGAATGTCTTGATCTCCTCTCTTAAAGTTATGCACAATAAGTATTTGCACCTAAGGCACAACTAAGTCTTTCTTCAATTCATAATTAAAGAGTTTGTATATGTGGAGGATGAGGATATGTTCTCCCATTTTAAACTTTTTAGCTTGGCGGCCTTCAATGACATTATCCTTATAATTAGTGAGATTGTTAATCCCAAACTCAATGTCTTCCAAAAAAAATATAGCATCCTGTATATGGGCATTCAAAATGGTGTCCATAGTATTAGCAACATCATAAATATTTTTAAGGTAAATGTTGTAGTTTTTCATGGGAATCAAATGTTTTTCTTCAGCCTTATTAATTAAAATTTCCCTTTAGAGCTTTTTATGGTCAAGCATAGACATGTGTAGTCACTAGTATTGATTTCTACTTATATAGTATATTTTCTATCTTTTACTAAGATTTTTTTTGTTAGGAGCATCCCTAATTGCTTTCCTAGAAATTTTGAAATCATTATCATAGTTCCATTATTCCTTTTATTTGAAAATTTGGTAGAGGTAATTGTTGGATAGAGGAGTTTGGTAGAGAACTTGCTAATTGTAGTAAAATTATTATAAAGGCTTTTAAAATTATCCTTATAAGTTAAGAGGTGTAAATCCCTATATATGTCCTTTAAGAAGAGATCCATTTTACTCTTGTCAAAAGGTAGTTGGCTTTGACTCTCATAATTGTCATGCAAGTGATATTTTTACATGAAAACAATTTAGGGTTAGGTCTAAAGGTGTATGATGATAGGAAGGTTCATGGTCATTGAATAGGTATAAGGTTACAATTTATATTGAATAAAACATATGCAATATCACATTATCCAATATACTACTTCCAAACCCGGATATAAGTCCTCTCATTAGAGTTTGGTTACTTGATGAACCCATTGCAAATTATAATATCTTGAGAACTACAAAGTTTGACTAATTGGCTATCAAAGAATTATTAGTCACGTCTTCAATATTATTTTAATTTACTAGTTAAATCAAGCTCTTCATGTAGCCAAAGAGAATTAGGGTTTAAATCATTACTTAAGGGAATACATTATTTAAAATATATTGTTTACAATATAATATTACATTCATTTGCTATTCTTTTTTTAGGATGGTTCACGAACATTGAGTGGTGGTGGCAGTAAAATCAAATCTAGGTAAATTAACGTGAAGAGATATACCCGCAGGTGAAACTACCAAGGCCTAACCCCAAGGGCATTGGGAAGATTTTACCCTAGTGATGAACCCCAAAAATGGGTAACTTATTGAGCTCATTTTGCTATTATTCTCAATTAATCCACCATTCTTCATAGTTTATGCATGCTTTTGAGTATATTTATGTTAATTGAATGAATGAGAATAGTCACTTGACCATGAAGTCTAATATGTGCTTATTGCAGATTTTTGGACAACTTTTCGACCAAGGTCAAGCATATATGAGCCAGTTGATAGCCAAATATGAGGAAACAAGGCTGAGGATTTGTAGGAAGGGTGTCTCCTGCACTAAGTGGCCCCTTCCTCGAGTTCTCCACCATCAGCTCAGAGTTCAGCAGCCCTCCAAAGATGATTCCCAAGGGCAATCGAGCAACTTTTGTGAAGTGGCTGATTACTTGCAGTTTGAGCAGCTAGGCCCCTTGAGTTAAGGAGGGTTGTTGGAGGTCCTCTTAGTGCATAGGTAGGAAGGCTTCGAGCCTTCGTAAGTTACTTCTTGAACATTTTGTATTTCTCACTTTAGTGTTGCTCTACCTTTCAGCTCATTTTCAAGCTTTTATTGTAAACATTTTTGTGACATGGTTATTTTTTGAGTAATGGAGATCAGTTTCACTTTGCATCAGCTCTGAGCTTCTTCTTAGGAGGCTGTAGCTCTTGGGTTTGGGCCCAACCCAAGTTCCAGTACCTCCTCTGTGTACTTTTATATGTTTTTGCTGCATTCTTAGAATAAAATTTGTTATTTAGGTTAAAATCTTGTTTTGTTACTTAGGTTGTTTTGATGATTGAGATAGTTTTTCATGCTTAGGGTTGATTTGATAGTTTGGTAACAGCAAATATCTGCAAAAAGGCCACCAAGCAATCCTTGATCTCATCTCTCCCTCCTTGGGACCATCAGCTGAGACCAAGGCATACTTGCTGCCACAAAAACACTATTTTCGCCTCTCAATGCAATTGCTAGTGTTAGATTTTCAGTTGGAAAAGTTGATACCAGTTGTGCTTACATCCTTAGATCTGTTCTTGCTTAGTTTTAATAGTTATCATGCATTATTTTCTACCAATAAACTTTTGTTCATCATGTTTATGGTTTTTAGGTCAAATTAGTTCAAAATAGCTAGATCTTTGGTTTTCCTAGTCTTTGTTTGATTAGTTTTGGAAGATAGTGTGCAGAACACCTATGATACCTCCTTTCCTACCCTTCCTCCATCATACAACCTGCTCCAACCCCCTAACTCAGATTCCTTCCCTTCATTTTCCACATTTTCTCACTTTGCCCTAATTTCTACACTCTTGTGCAACATTGCTTCCTCCATCCTTGAACCAAATCCAACCACTTTCATCACTTCTTAGCTTCATTTACCAGGTCTTAGACCCCTTCACATCCTCATCCAACCTCCATTTCCACTTTTCCACTGTTTTTCCACCCTTAACCCTCCACAATCGTCTTTCGGAACATCTTGTAGAACCCCTGTAGACTTCCTGTAGAAGATCACGTGAGCAGTTTTTCGAGATATGATTACTGTGAAACTCTATGGAAGGGTGCTAGGGACCCTTTGGGCCCTCTTCTCACCTTCCCAACCTCCTGCAACCACCTACCCCATTTCTTTTCACCAATCAACCTCTGCACAGTCAAAAACAGTCAAAGCACATGCATAATAATTCTGCAAAATTATGCAAAAATACAAAAAGATGTTTTTTCCAGATTTCACTTCAGAAGTAGCTTAGTCACATGCATTTTACCTCTTCAAGAATCAATGGCATCCATTTCTGTATCTTTCATCTCTTTTCTTGCACCAGAAGCGTTAGTCGGTAAAACTAGGGTTTGCTAGGATTTGCATTTCTATTCATCTTTCCATTTCTTTCTGCAAGTAGATTAGCCTCTGTTGAGTTAGCTTTCATCCATCACAGTTAAAAGCTTCTTCTAAGAGCTCATAGAGGTTGCCTTAAGCTCCTAGCGAACTTGTGCCAGCTGATCAAGTGACAGCCTGCGGCAAGAACTAGTACTTGTGCATATAGCACCGTTGCATATCACACCACAAACTCAAAATTTACATTGCTAGAGAAATCATTTTATACATCATCATGAAGCTTATGGATTGTCAGTGACAGGGCTTCTTCCGGAAGCTATCTGAAGTCTAGAAGCTGCCAGAAGATCTCATGAACTTTAGAGAAGATTTCCTACCTCATGAACTTTAGAGAAGATTTCCTACCTAATATTGTTAATGTCTAAGGTTGGTTGGCTGGAATTAATGTATTCCAAAAATTTTGGACTCTTTTTTTATCATTATTATTATTTATTGAGGGGACAGGCTCATCCTATAGCCCACTATGATGTGTAACGGTGTCCGTCATTCATGAATGTTGAAATTTTTCTCATTGTCTGAGCCAAAAAAAATAAAAAATAAATAGCTATACAAAACATTTAAATAATATTGGCTCATAAAAAAATTGCGCAAGAAGAATTTGAATTGCTCTCTACTCATGTTAGGTCAGTATTTAAGATGGATCTATGCTCTTATATTTGTTAAAAATCGTTGAAAACACTCATATATTTCACACAAAAGGTGTATGTGTCAACACACACACACAATTTACATTCAAATATTACTCTATATATAGAGTTTCTAAGATCTAACTTATTCCTAACTTAGAAGGAGACGTTGAGAGAATTTCTCAACCATCTCAAACCAACATCTCAAATATAGGATGTAAGCATTAACTCCAACACCCCCTCTTAATGATTACATTACATAAATTTATTGAAATCATCCATAAACAACAAAATACATAGTCATTCTTTAACTTGTTTACAATTTATCAGTATAGAATCCATCAAGTTACCTCATAACCTTGGTAAATGTGCAGTTGGCAAGTTGGATTCCAGAGTTCCATTGTGGAACCCCTGAATCACGAATCTCCAGAAGACCACTCTCATGTCTTCAACAAATGAGGAATCCTACCCTAAATCCACAAGTGCCAATCTAACTCTACAACCATCCATGTTGACCTTTTACCTACACTTGATTCCTTCAATTTTCCTTATAACACAACACCATAACTCTACCCTCGAAGCCTCTGGTTAGCGAAAGATTTGCATAAACTAAATTTTCACACCATTTTCAGAACATGCTCGTCGCCATATCGATCGCTGATTCCTGGGCTTATTATGGAAGCTCGCATTTGTCTTTACTGTGCTTAATAGCCTCCACTCTTCACTATACCAACTATATCATATCAATTATTGGGAAATATGATTCATAAAATATGGAGAGAATAAAATTACGAAATCCAGCGACTTTTGACCATCACGGCAATTCCTTTGCCTCGTTAAACTACTCCAAAATAAGATCACTCAGCGTGTGATTCCCACACGTGGTGCACACGCTCTAGTTCCCATCATTCTAGACTTCACACATAACAAACCCAACACTCTACTATAAAATATGCACTACAGTGTCTTTGGAAAAAAATATTACATTCTCCCTATGTCCCTGAACCCTCCCATGAAGGCATTAGTATAGATAAGCTCCAATACCATGTTAAAAATCGCTGAAAACATTCATATATTTCTCTCCCATGAAGGCATTAGTATAGATAAGCTCCAATACCATGTTAAAAATCGCTGAAAACATTCATATATTTCATAAAAAAGTGTATGTGTTAACAAATACACAATTTACATCCAGAAATTATTCTAATATACAAAGTTTCTCAAATTTAACTTATTCTAACTTAAAAATAAAAATGGGGAGAATTTTTTAACCATCTCAAATATAAAATATAAACATTAACTCCAACAATATTATGAAAAATAATCCGTCAATGTTACTTGACATAAAATAATCCTGGTCTCCTCGTTGCGATGGTTACTTGACATAAAAGACAATGTGATGCTTATTTGACTCGGCATCCAAACGTGAAATTCCAATGTTTTTTAATTTTTAATTGAGAGTTAAATTAAATTAAATTAAAATGGTTCCTCACTGTTTTTCTTTCGCAGGAAAAAAATATTTATTCTACAACATGAATCTGAACTACAGAAGGGTTATCAATGTTTTATAAAGTTATAATTTCACAAGGAGTAAAACAAAAACTTACAACGACGGCGACCGGGGACGGGGAAATGATCTATTGTCGACCAATATTATAAAGATATAAGCTGATGGAGAATGACGTTCTAAATTTCAATGATAGCTTTGAGTAAAACAAAAAATACTAGAGTGACAGGCAAATATTTTATTCCTAAATTTCAAAGAGCAAACAAGATTTTCTTAGATTTTAGGATATTTCTAAAAACTGCATTCAAAATAAAGATGCCTGATGCATCTATCCATTCAAACTAATTTGGCAGCATGCGTGGGTCATAAAAATAGAAAGCTAGTTTGGCAGCAAGCAACAATTCTCATCCTAAAATAGAATGTGTCTTCCCATTATAATTGTTACTAATTTGTTTTTTTGGTTGTTTTTTGATTTTAATATGAAATTCAGAAATTTATTTTATCCCTATCTTAATATGAAATTAGAAATTTATTTTATAGCTCAGTATGATGTGTAATTTTGTCTAAAATTGAAATTTTACTTATATCTAACTAATATTTTTTTCTTTTAATTTATATTGATTTTATTAAAAAAATTATGATATAGTGAATTCCTCTCTCGAAATAATTCCAGTGATCTATAGTGAGCTTAAACTCTCCATTGTTGTTTCTGGGTAATGAATCTGGTACACATTTTTCTTAATTTGTTAATCGCGGTCTTTGCGCGTAATTTCTCACTTCAGTCTAGGTGGGTAAATATTGATGTTTGGGTGATATTGTAGTGTCTTTATTCTCTATCTCAGAAGAATTTACCGTCTGAAGTTCCAGGCCTTGGAATATCTAGTCAACTCCAATTTCGTCAAAGTGTCTTGTCTCCTGTGTTTGGGCATTGTTACAAAGCAGTTGTATCAAGCTTATGTACAAGGAATTTCTATGGGCTGTTTTTGGGGTGTCTCAATTTTTTGAGATGTGGTGAGCTTAAGAATTAGGTGGATTTTTTTTATAGAGTAGTAGGTAGGCGAAGATTTAGTTGTTTTTGGGTTTATATTTTAGCTTTTTGTGTCATACATTTTTTCTAGCTTTATATGAATAATTTCTTTTAGTCTTTGTCCACAATGTTTTTTTGCGTCTATTTTCATGCTTCCTAGGTAATGAATGAGTTGTAGGAAGGATGGAGAAGGCAACATAGGGCACAAAAGAGTTTTTCCTTTTGCCTATGACTATGTTGTTACTTTTTTCGATGTTGTTTCTCTCGAGGTGAGGAGAGAAATCTTATTGCTAGAGGGCATGAAATGGGTTCCTCATCCGGGTATATTGAGGAAAAGGCGGCTATATTTTATGAATTCTCTAGATTTACATCAACAAATGGTTACCTAATTGTGTTTTATTTTTAGAGATAAACGAGTGGAGAATTATAATTTTTTCTCGTCATTGGATGACATCAAAAGTATGTTTTGCTACCAAATTCTGCTTAGTGTAGATTCTCACTTGGCTAATGGAAAAAACTTCTTAGTGAGTGATTCCACCTTTGATAACCTCACAAACCTTCATAGTGCTTAGACACCTGCTTTAATTTCCTCTAACCACCACTAAAAATGGTGGTTTCACGTATTTTTGTCACAAATTTTTGCATGTGTCCTTCAAGTTCAAATTCATCAAGGCAACATCCTTATCTTATCTTCTTAGTGAGTGATTCCACCTTTGATGACCTCACAAACCTTCATAGTGCTTAGACACCTGCTTTAATTTCCTCTCACCACCACTAGAAATGGTGGTTTCACGTATTTTTGTCACAAATTTTTGCATGTGTCCTTCAAGTTCGAATTCATCAAGGTGATATCCTTATCTTATCTTTGTTCTTGAGTATATAGCTTTGGCAGATATTGTTTGTTGTCTTGCCCCACTTATTTTGGATATCAATGTGGCGAAGTGTGTTTTGTTGTTGTTATGGTGTTTCTTAAGAGGGTTTTCGCCTTTACAATTATTTTAGTGTCTTTAAGTTAAATGGTGTTTATAGTTTTTATTGTTGAAATGATTCCAGTACTCGCCTCTTATTTCAGTTCTCTTATATATGTAATGTCGCCATTTTTGGGACACATTTTTGAATTACTTATAGTTTACAAGAACTTTGAGTAGTTTTATATCATAAGTCATTCTTACATCTACGATGCTTTTGTTATATCATAAGTCATTCTTACATCTACGATGCTTTTGTTTGAGAAATTGTTGTTATTAAATCGGCTTTTAACTCTAAAAATATTAGAAGCCCTAAATTCTCAATACACTGTGTTCGCTTATGGTTTGATGCCCTTTCATGCTTTTCATCTCGTTGTCATCCGGTAATTGTAGTTTATATAAACTAGTTCTATATCTTAAAGATATAGATTCACCGTAACTTACTGGTAATTTTGATCACTACTGACTAGGTAAATATATTTTGGCTTAGATTTCTATTTGATATCAATGAAACTAATATTATGAGTTTATTTGTACTCCTGGAATTTAAAATTTATTTGTACACAAAAAGTTACAATTTAAAAATCCATTTACATACTGTTCAAAACGTAGCTGAATGAAATCTATTTGGACTCTATTTGATTACTTTTATAGTGTGAAGAGTCATGAGTCAATGGAATTAATCACTGTTTATATTGATTAAATTTATATTTATATTGTAAAGAGTTATTGGTCAATGGAATTAGTCACTGTTTAGTTTGGTCCTTATCGTCATTACTTACTCTCACTAAAATATTTGAAATAGAGGTGGAAAGTGAAATTCAAAAGCTACAGGATATTTTTTTTGTTTTTGTTAAAAGACGTGTAGTTATTAGATTATATTTTTAAATATTTTATAATAAAAAAAAAAATATTTTGGGATTAATATTTATATTTTAATTTTTATTAGTTATTAGTTGATGTTTCAAATTATTTAATGTAGTTGATCTTTGAGACAAAGATAAAAAAAATTGATATCCTCTGCCATAAATAATAAAGATACATCATGTCTAGGAAATAAACGCTATAGAAATAAAAATTATATCATTGAAAATGAACAGGTAGGAGTATCTAGATATTATAATATTTAATAAAAATATTAAGAAAAACCAAAAGAACCAGTTAGTTATGGGAACTAACAAAAACACCAAATATTATTATAAATTTGGATGGTCTGGATTCTATTTTTGAGCAGAGAAGTTCATTATACACGAGGAGATGTGTAAGTTTCTTTCTCAGTAACGTGTAAGTTTTTCTGTCTGTCTATTCCCTTTAAAATAAAAACAAAAATTATGTTCTAAACAAAAAATGATTTCAGCTACAATAAAAAAACATGAATATGTTGTAAAGTAAATAGAAGTAAAAAGTATGTGAGTAAAATGTTTAAATCTTATACTTTTCAAAAATGTTTTAAGGATATATTTAAATAAACTATTTGAAGATCTATATTAACTAATTTATGTAGATATCAACTTTATATGTATCTATATATAGAAAAAGAATTGTTAAATCAAAATATTTGAATGTTGCATATAAAAAAAGATTAAATATTGGTTATCAATTAAAATTTTTAATAAAAATAATATTGACATATACTAAAAAATACATTAATAATAAGAAAACATTTTTTTTTTGGATTACATGTTATGTAAATTATTTAATATGAATAATATATATTATATATTATTAAAAAAAATTCAAGTTTTATATGGTTAAAACATTTATTTGGTCTTAGATATATATTTTTTATTTAGTATTTAAAATTTTAATTTAAATAATAAAAAATAACTTAAATTCAAAAGACTGAAGAAACTCTACTTGAATGGTTCATGAGGCACAATACTTGCTAAGGTTTTGCAAATGGGGTAGCGAGATAAGTAAGCTTGATTGTGGGGAAAGCTCCACACTTAAGCGCTCTTGAGTCAGAGGTGATCTCAGATGGGTGACCTTCTGGGAAGTCTTGGTTACCAGGTGCAAGGCCCAGAAGTGACAATTCACGCTATGTGATTCATTTGACTAGTTTCAATCCCACTTCTTCACCCCTGTGAGCATCACCCGATGTAATGAGCGCTAAGTGGGCTATTAAAAAATCATGAGAAATTAGTGAGTTATGACTAGTTCTCATGCAAATGGTCATACATGAATGACTTAAAGCAATTGAGCCCAAAAAATGATATATAACATAATGCACTGCGAAAACCTCTTAATACTTAAATTCAAAAGAGTGAAGGGAACTTCATTTTAATGGTTCATGAGGCACAATACTTGCTAAGGTTTTGCAAATAGGGTAGCAAGATAAGTGAACTTGATTGTGGGGAAAGCTCCACACTTAAGCGTGCTTGAGCTAGAGGCGATCTCGGATGGGTGACCTCCTGGGAAGTCCTGGTTACTGGGGGCAAGGCCCGGAAGTGATGATTGACACTATGTGATTCATTTCACTAGTTTCAATCACACTTCTTCACCCTTGTGAGCATAAGCCGATCTATGCAAGGGGGTTTATTATTATTGCCATGTAAGGTATTGTTAAGTTTCAGTAATATTAATATATCTCCTCTAGCCTTATAAAATTTTGTTGCAATGTACGACGTTTGTTTCAGTAAATTAATATGTAGTGTTCCAAAATTTTATTGCTTGTGCGGTTTCTCTTGAAATCCTAGCTTCAACTATATTTTGGTATATATCAATAATCAATAAATCACAACACTATGATGAATTAAAGAAGTAAAGACATGAGAGGCTATTTGTGAGGGTGCATATGAAAGTGATTTCCTATGAATGTTTCAGTGCAGTATGAATGGGTTATTTCCATTCTTTATATAAACAACATCTCAAGGATTCGAGACCACCCTCAATTCCAAGGATGTACACATCATCCTAACAAATAAAGCCAGGATTGGCACATTATGGCACTATTTTTTTTGAGCTATGAGGTTTGATTGTAACCTCTTGCCTTGTAAGACACTGAAAGTCTTGTTTGAGGGATTTTAGGCTGAAGTACATGTAATAATGAAGGGACAAACCTCATAATCCCTCTACTTTTCATTATCATCATTGGTGGCTCTTAGTATTGCAGCAATAATGTTCCAACTCTTTATAGTCTTATCTTTAATTATCAACCTAGGATTCATAAAAATTCAAGAGCGGTTGAAACTATATGTGTAGTAGGCACCATATCTTCTTGTTGAGACATGTAATGTAGATGAAATGAACGAAAATATAGTTAAATTTCCAAGCTATTTATACTATAGGAAAGTGAAACTACAAAAACAACTTCTAGAAATCAAATGGCACACACCTATGTGCATTGTAGGAAATGGAAAACACACTTTTGTTGAAAATAAAAGATGGAAAGTAAACCTCAAATCTATGTTGCAGAAGCTAAAAACATCACTTAGGAAGGATGTAGTAAAAGCATCTAAGGAAAAATTGAAGAGATCTATACTCTTCCAAACTCCACCCTCAACATCTGAAACATGATTTAGTATTATAAGGGAATTGAATAAAGATTTTATTGCTAAATTGATTAAGAAAATGGGATGTTTGTTGGTTGCTAAAAGATTCCCTCTTTTTCTACAAGAAAAATGAACAAGCTAGAAAAATTGATAAAATGCAAATCTAAGATTCTAATGGGACTTTATATTATTTAGCTAGTAGAACCATAGGAGAACTAACTCTAAGCTTTAGCAGTGTGAAACTAGGTTCTTTTCACCCTATGTCATCATAATCTTCACTCGATAGTAAAACAAAAAATTGTAACAACATATGCAATGAAATGGAAAGAGACTTGAAAATGCAATGATAAGAAATACAAGTGATCCAAGATGTTGTTAAATTGTATAAATGACCTACTAAGAAATTTATCTCATAAAACAAACTACTTAACCAATCATATCTATATATATATTAAAATATAATTTCCAGAAATGTTGCTCCAAGAACTAAGGAAAGAAAATGAAAAGCATGAAAATGAAAATATTGGAAATATAAGAGGGATTTGAATCTCCTAGGATGGGCCCATCCCAAGGATTCTCAAAGTACTTGAGGAGGAACCAAGCTGGAAACTAAAATAGGTAATTTCTTCCATTAACTTAAAATCTATCTTCCATCATGAAATAAAATGTTGTAAAAATTACTAAGAAATATTTAAAGCTTAAGATTCTTTCAAATCTGTGCTTTTCTTAGCCTTAAGGGCCACCTCAAATTTCTTATTATACATTAGGTGAGGGATCAACGTCCTTGAGAGTAGGGTTGTGTTTCCCCCAAAAAAATATTAGGGAGAAGCATTCTTGCCCAAGATATAAATCACAATAGTAGGAGGAGGCACTAAATGCCTTGAGCTAGCCAAGTTTGAGTGTTCCTACAACATGAGCAAGTCCTAGAATCTCTCAAATGCTAGATTCCTTTGAATCTCCTCAAAATCTTTATAAACCCCAAAACATAAACATATTAAGGGACATAAAGTCCTAAAGACACATTGAATCCTCTCAGAACTCGGTAATCTAGAAAAATATACCATTTAGTGCAAAAAATGGGGTCAAAACATTGTTTTATGTGCATAGGATTGGATTTATGGACCTTATGATTTAATTATTTTGGAGGCCCATCGTACCACCCTACAGGAACTGTTTCTCATCCTTGAGAAACTCAAATCCATCTCTTCTCTTCTCCTATTTATGTAGTTCTCTAATTGTCAATTTAATATCTGAGGCTGAACATGTTGTGACTATCCTCGCTAGATAGAACCCTTCATTATCCTTTATGCATTTTCACACTTGAGATTCCTATTCTTTCCTTTGATGTTCCTTTAGTCCTAGCAATGGAATTGGGTTAATTCTAATTCCAATAGGCCTCTAGATGATCCTATTATAAAGAGGATTTCATTCTAGTGTTTCTTGGAGTCTATTAGGAGTGTAATACTTCTTCATTTTCATGTTATAAGATAAGCCTTTCCATATCCTCTCGCACATTTCTGAAATATTCTCTCCTAAAAGCCCAAATGTGTCCTCAAAGTGTAGGATGGATTTTCCTTGCCTTTGTTTCCAAATGGATTTTATCTCAGTGTATTGTACAAGAATGGGATGGGTTTGATAAAGCACTAAAGGACATGGGTGTTTTGTTATGTTCCACAATGTATCCTTGAAGTCTTTCTCATGGTATTTTTCACTTATTCTACTCTAATCTCCTCATTCCTCAACCAAGAGGCCAATGCAAGAAATTGTCCATTCCCCAAGTAAGAGTGTGGTCCCAAATAGGCATTTCAGAGACGACAAGGTTATGCATATAAGATTCAACCAGTTTTGTTTTCTCCTTCATGTTACACTCTTGGAAGAAGTTTGTAAAGTGCTTAGTCTCTTACAACTACATGGTGACTCTTTGATCCATCTGATTGGATTGGAATATGTACCATTGCTCCTTTGGGAATATTGAATATGCTTCTGATTAACACCTAGAGTTTACAACCTCTAAAGAGATATGTGCCATAGTTCCTAGTGATGTTTCGAATGCTACAGTCTAGGCATCTTTTGTTCTCAACAATCCTTGAGTTCATTACAATTGACTCCTTAGATATTTATTTTGGTTCACAGGCTATTCTCTTATGTTGGTTGCCTCTTCTACTTTTAGGAAGGCCATTTCCTCCCTTACTCTAACAACCCTGGTGAAAATTCCACGTAATAAAAGTTAATTAAGGCAAAAATAAGACCACGGGTAAGGGACACGTATTCCAAGTTGAATGTTGGGAAAAGATATCCTAGGGGGAATCACTAGATGTGTGTTTATGGCTAAGGAAATTGGCAAAGGCAAAGGCATTAAAAGGTAAAAACACATTTTTGGCACATTTATTTATGAAAATAAAGGAAATTGGGAAAAAACTAAGGTGAAAGGTTACAGGTTGCATGTGAGGAGGAGAATGAAGGAAAATAATGGAAAATGAAGAAATTAGAAGCCTCATTCAAAAAAGGATTCTGAGGATCAGTTGGCAAGCTTTTTCTAACATTTTTTCAGTTCATTTTTGGAGCTCTCTCGTTATTCTCTCTCTCCCACTCTTGGTCACTTAGAGTTTCTTGGAGCACTCTAGCTTTGGATCAAGGAAGGAAAAGAAAACAAGGGAAAGGAAGGAAAGCAATGACCAAGGAAGGAAAAATAGGATCAAGCAGCTTCGGTAGGAATACTTGTAGGTAACCTTTTGCATATGTCATTTCCTAGCTAGTTTGGACATGCATGGCTTTGCATCTTGGTGTATGGTTCTTTTGTTATCAATGGCATGGTTTTGCCTGGTTATGACAGTGGTTTGCCTTGCCTTTTTCCAGATGCCATGGTGTTGGGATATTTATCTTGGTTTTTGAGCTTTGGTTACTGGATGGATTTCAGAATTCGGGGTGGAGGTGGTCTCAAGCTCCATTCCCAAAGGAATAGGAACCCCATGATTGGTTTCGATGGGATACATGGTAAACCCTGACAGAGAAGTCTCAGTTGCGGGCCTAGTTATCTGGTTTTGGATTATGGTAAAGCCTGAGAGACTGGTCTTGATTTATGGCCTGGTGATCCGGTCTGCATTGCAGTAAAGCATGAGAGACAAGGAGACAAAAAATTCCTCATGGATAGTGATGGATTTTGGATGGCATTCCAAGTTCATTTTGTTTGTGATCAGAGCACCCATTTTGGTGTGATAATGGTTTGATGAGGGTGGACGTGTTTTAACCTATGGATTCCCTTGGTTATTATTGGATTGGTTGTTCTATGAGACCCCAGATTCTTACTTGGAATATGGCACGGGGATGACTGGCTAAAAGAGAGATTTGGTTCAACCATGTCTATGGTCGGGTGGTACATGGAAGTCTCAAACTCAGTTAGATTTTCCTATGATTAGTAAATCAAAGTTCTATTACTTTTGCACTGGTTTATATGTGGATTTAATGGATATCATATCTCTAATTTTTATATGGTTTTATGTTGGTTATAAGCATGGTTAAATGATTGGTTCATGTCATGGTTATTTCATGTATTTACTTGTAACTACTAAATGGATGGATGAAAGACCTAATTGATATAATATTTCAATGGAGAAGGAGGTGATCCTTTTGGTTATGTTTCATAAGTTCCTTCAGTCATTTATGCTTTGTCTTGTATCCTACACCTGTAGGTTTCATTGATGCCAAATGTTTGACAGAATGTCAATCCTAGTTGGGGATGGTTAGGCCTAACTCGGAGGTTGATTTTGAGTATTTAGTATCACTATCATATCTTTGAATGATTCTGAAGGTTGTAACAAGTTCTACACAGATGTCGGGATTTTCGATAGAAAAGAGGCTCAAATCTCGAGGTCGTTGGCACAATTCTACTGAGAAAAGTCCATAGTCACTAGCATAGAGGCCTCTGAGAGTGACTTTGAGTTGTTGGTTATTGTCTTGCCTATAGGATGAGAGTGACTTTTGGTTAAGAGGCTTAAAATATCAATGGGACCTAGGGACAGGATGTCTGAGTGGCTGCTATGTCTCTTGGGGGTGTAATTGTAGATGTGGATGGGATTATTTGATCAGTTTCGTCGATTACATTTCCTTAAGGTCACCAAAGAGATTGAATCCTTATACTAACCTCTCTCATCATGTGTCTTCCGAGTGAGTTGGTTGCTTGGGTGGACCTGGGTGGAGGGGGTGTTACAAATTGGTATCAGAGCAGGTTGCGCTCTCTTTGTGTCATATTTGATACAACAAATTGGTATCAGAGTAGGTTGCACTCTCTTTTGGTCATATCTGATACCATATATTGGTATCAAAATGGGTTGTGGTCTCTTTGGGTCATATCTGGTACCACAGATTAGTATCATATCATGGTTCACCCCTCGTACTAGATGGGCTATGTGTGGTCATGCATGCATGTCAATTGCATGTGTGCCTCTTACACTTCTGTTCCATGTGCTTGTTGCACAACATCACATTTATCAAGGTTGTAGTAAGGTTATCATGATGAAATTGATGTCTATTTTATGGAATGCATTGTTATGAGTATATGATTTGTTATATGATTATATGCATCTTGATTACATACTTACATGTTGTGTTAGATTCTTGGTTAATTGATTGCATGTATCACTCTTGTAGGTTGATTGCAATAATTGGTCGCTTATGCTTCATATTATGTGGTTATGCGTATGTGTAGTTGATTAGGAATTTCTTATGCATGTTGATATTTGCACGAGGCAATGTGTACAATGGAGTAATGGTTGTTGTCATGCAGGAGATCATAGCATGCATTATTAATATGGCCATGCATGGATGATTGGACCCTAGCTGGAATGATGTTTATGTGTTGATGCATTTACTTGATATATGTCTATATGTTATCATGGTTATGTTATACATGTTTTGCACTAATTTGATGATCTTGCATACAAGGTATCCTCCTCGAATTATGCTAAGGTACATTGATTTATGGCGAATTGGTTTAGCTGGCATAGTATGCCTTGCAGGAAAGAGATCAGATGGCTAGCAAGGTGGTATACTACATAGAATCTCCCTATGCATCAGATAAGCAACATGATGTGTGACACTCTTTGACTTGGAATACACATTGAGGAGCCTGAAGGAAGAAATAAGGAGTTGCAAAGAAGATAATGACAAAATCATGATGGCACAAGAGGAGCTAACCGAGGTGAATGAAACACTACTTCATAGTTTGTCAAATTTGTAGTGACAGGGACCACTTCGGATCGGCCATTGAAAAGAGGACATAACTAATGAGGCATATGGTAGCAAGTCTCATAGTAGACAAAGGTTGAATAGATTAGACATGATCATAGATGGTAGGATGTTGGACACCCCAGAGAGAGAGGTGATAAACACATGTATTACTCTAGTTCTCGTTATGATAGGGATCATGATTGTCATCGTCATCATCCTTATAGGAGGACCGATAGGGGATACTTTTTGAATGAGTTAAAGAAATCAAAGCCATCTACCTTTAATGGAGAAATGAAGAAATCACAGGATGCAAAGGCATGGTTGCTTGGTATGAAGAAATTCTTCCGATTGCATGATTATTCAAAAAACATGAAAGCAAAGATAGAAACTTTCAGTCTCAAAGGTAAAGAGAATATTTGGTGGCAATACGTGAAGAATGTTAAAGATATACATGAGGAATATTTGACATGGCATAAGTTTGAAAGAATCTTCAAGAAGAAGTACTTGTCTAAGAGCTACTGTGATGATAGGCCTAAGGCGTTTTATGAGTTGTGGATGGGTTCTATGATAGATGAAGAGTATACTAATAGGTTTCTAGAATTGTTGAGATATGTGCTTTACCTTAGGGAGGAGGATTCCAAGATTCATAGATTCATCAGTGGATTTTCAGTTGCAAACAAAGACCGGATTGAGTTCAATGAGCCCAGATCATTGGAGAAGGCCATCTGAAAGTTGAAGAATTCTTATGAGTAGTTGAAGTGCAAGGTTGAGCCTAAGCATGATTTGAAAAGAAATGACAAATTTAAAGGAAAATGGCCACCAAAGAGAGGAAGACCTCAAGATGCAAGTGAGAAAGAAAATGTAGTTCCTTACAAGAGATTCAATACAGCTGAGAAAGGAAATGGAGAGTAGTAGGCTAGAGGTTGTGTTAGGGAACCATTGCAATGTTGGATATGTGGTAGGGATCATCGTAAGATGGATTTTCTGCAGTATCAGAGTGGTGGTCGACCCCAAATCTACCTTTCTCACGAGGTTTATATAGTTGGTGATGTCGATCATAGAATTCCTCGGATCTATGTAGTTGTGGACAACATGAAGGCAGATCATCAGGCATTGATCATTGAGATGGATGGTAATATTTGTGATCAATTTGTTTCTATTTTGATTAATCTTGGATCTAACTATAGTTATATTAATCCTTACCTTGTGGATAAGTGTGGTTGGAGAAAAGAAGTGCATGCATAATCTTGGTTGGTACAATTGGCTACAGGTAAAAAGAAGCGAGTTCACCATTGGTTAAGAGCTTGTGCATCTGAGTTAAATGGTATGCATACACCAACACATTTGAATGTATTTCCATTAAGATCATATAGTATGATTTTGGATATGGATTAGCTATACCTTCATAGAAGAAAAGCAGATTGCTTCGATGAGGCTATTGAGTGTGTGGATGATAGTGGGGAAAAGAGGAGTTTACAGGGAAAGAATAAGCATACATCAGTGAGGATGGTTACCGCTATGCAGGCTAAGGGTAGTTGTAGAAAAGGTTGTGTGATTTTTGTAATACACATCTCTAGTGACAAGGGTAATGAGGTTGAGGATGTTGATGTGTTAAGCAGGTACCCTTTTTTGTAGCAGTTTCATGATGTATTTCCAGAGGATATTACAGAGTTGCCACCTCACAGGGAGGTAGAATTTTCTATTGAGTTGGTGCTAAGGGTAGCTCCAGCATCAAAAGCACGTGATAAGATAAGCACACCTGAGTTGGTAGAGTAAAAGTTGCAGATGAAGGAAATGTTGGACAAAGGATACATCAGACCCAATGTATTGACTTGGGGTACACCAGTGTTGTTCGTAAAGGAGAAAGATGGTAATCTTAGATTGTGCATTGACTACAGGTAGTTGAACAGGGTAACAATCAAGAATAGGTACCCTTTGCCAAGGATTGATGATTTGTTTGATCAATTGAAGGAAGCAGCAATGTTCTCTAAGATTGACTTGAGATCGGGATACCATCAAGTATGCATCAAGGAAGAGGATATCTTCAAGACTACATTTAGGACCAAGTATGAGCATTATGAGTTTGTTGTTGTAACATTCATTTTTCCTAATGCTCCAACTAAATTCATGTGTTTGATGAATAGTGTGTTGCGTCCATATTTGGATAAGTTTGTTATTGTATTTATTAATGACATACTGTTATATTTTAAGAATGAGGAAGAATATGTCGAACAAATAGCAGTAGTATTGAGGTTGCTAAGAGAGAATCAGTTGTATGCTAAACTTAGCAAGTGCAACTTCTTTCAGACTGAGGTAGATTACTTGGGGCATGTTGTGTCTAAGGACGACATATCAGTAGATCCAGAAAAGATAAGTTCTATCATGGAGTGGGCAACTACTAAGAATGTGGATGAAGTTAGATCATTCATGATATTGGCAGGTTACTACAAGAGGTTCATCAGGGACTTCTCATGCATTGCATATCCTATCATATCATTGCAACAGTGTAGGTAAGAATTTTGAATGGATAGAAGAATGTGAGGCTAGTTTTGAGCAGCTTAAGAAATTGTTGACACGTGCACCAATGCTAAAGATTGTAGATCCAGACGAGGAGTTTGTGGTGTACTACTAGTACAAAATGGCTAATTTGTTACTAAAATAATGACTAAATTTTGCATATAAACTATCATTTTTTAGTCGGTGACCAATAGTGGCTAATTTACATCATCTTATAGCGTGACCAACTTTTAGTCGTATTTAGCTTAGTCATTAATTGGTTGTCTCAAATTTATCTTCTAGTAGTATATTTAGTCCTTAATTTTGTTATTAATTTAGTAATTTATTTAGTCATTAATTGCCACAATTAATGACCAAAGAAATATGACTAAATTTTGGTTGTGCTATAAGATACTATAAATTAGCTACTAATAGTCATATATATGCAAAATTTAGTCATCATTTGTAATAAAAAATTATAATTTACAATAGTCATTTATCTTTTTTGGTAGTTTCATATTCATTATATAAACAATTGATTTAGTAGTTTATATTCATTTCATTGGATTTCATTAATAATAATTATAAACGACCAATTTAGTCATATATTCATTTTATTTGTGCTCACCTTTAATCAATATAGACTACTAATTTAGTAGTTTTAGATTAATTTTGTGTTCATTATTAGTCAACATAAATTAATTAGTATGATTTTGTGACTAAATTAAAAAAATGGTATACAATGTGCATGTTCAACTAATATGAAAATGCAAAGTTACATATGTTAATGATAATACTAAATAATGTCAAGTACAGCTATAAATAATTTCAACCGCAAAAATTATATTATATGAAATGTCAAGTATTACAATATGAATTTCCAACTTAATATTGGTTGGACTACAATTTACACATGAAATATTGTTTCATCACTTCAAAACATTAACATTGTGGTTCCAAGGCATTGCAAGTGAATTCACCAACTCTAAAGACTCGACCATCAATCTAGATCTCATGCAAGATATTGACATTAAGGGTATCATTAGACCAATTCTCTTCTCTCTCTTTCTACATTTGTCACTCCATTGTTCTTGATCTCCTCTTTCTTCAATTTCTTCTTTTTACTAGCAATATTGAGTTGCTTTACTAAAAATGAAAGAATATGAACACTAGAATATAAAATAAAGTATACTATAAAGGATTTATGACATATACCTCAACATCAGCAATGTCAATGCTATTTCTTCTCAAAAAATAAAGAAACTCGAACAAGTTTTCTTTAGTTTGGCAATAGTGGCCACTATGTGACCAGATGACTTGTATAAACACAGCAAATAAAAATTCATCATAGAAAAGAACATCTTAGGAACTTAATATTTAAATTTCAGGAACATATCAACATAAATAAGTAATCATTTTCCCATATCCATTAGTTCTTTAACTAATACAATAAAATAACCCCCTCGACAACTTTCTAACTAGAAATAACAATAAGTCATTGAGATCCACTAACGTTTCCTACAAAAATTAATAAAATATCCAAGGAAAAAAAATTCAAAAATGTTCTTATGTAACCAAATCCATTGGACAAGACAACAATGTTAAAGTATTATAATTACCCATTTAAGTGTGAAGGACCTAAAACTCAAACCAACCAATGGTTCCAATTCAAGGAAAATTCATGTGATAACCCCAATACACGCGACAAATTAATCAATCATTATGGAGGCTCAACGAGTCAATATAATGAAAATCCATCCCCATTAAATCAAAGTGTCACATGTCCTCAAATGTAATGGGCTAAGTAATGGAAATGTCAACCCATGACATATCAACCCACAACTCAAAGGCATAGCTCCATTCATGTGAATAACTATCACAGGATGGATCCAAGTGCCAAAAATAAAAATATCTCCATAGCATACTATATGTATCCACCACTATAACAATATGGGAACATTTGGACCCATGACATCACAATGGCAGCTCCAAAATATTAAAAGTTTGAAAGCCCATGTGATAAATAGTGTATCCTTCATAACGAAGGGCTAGGCATGTTTACCCATGACTCCATGAAATAGTGATGTACAACCCCAATGAATATGATATTGTTTCTATGTAAACAAATGTGTCATGGATAAAGAGTGTGGACAACCATATGTATGAACAACTCAAATCAAGGGTAGGACTATACCATATAATGTGCAAGATATAGTACAAGTTGTAAAGTATGTGCCAAGCATGGTATAAAAATATATTGCCTTCACCAAAATAATCAATATGTTATTTCCACATGTGTTAATACAACCCCAATAATAAATCAAGAGAGTAAAGGGGAACTTGTCGAAGTGTAACCTAGGTCTCACCAAGTGCCAAGTGATGATTAACAACATAAGATAATGGGAACATGTGAAGTGTAACCTCCTCACCAATCAACCAATGATTTATCACCACTACCATAGCCAACCCTAGATATGAAATAAAGCACTTAGTGAGTTGTGTAGGCCTTCTAGCTGTGAGGAATGGGCTAATCATGAAAAATAGGAAAATGGAGATTTTATGGAGCCTTCACTCTTTTTTAGACCAACATTTCATGGGGCATAGGTCAAGGATAGGGAAAAGGTGTAGTGTCAAATGGTGTGGGGGTAAGAGTCAAGGAAGCCTCATGTTACTCCTGAAAATGCATCTGCATTTTGGGGCATTCATTCCAGTAGTGGAATGATTAGGATGTGAATCTTGGAGGTGGAGAGAAAGATAATATTTTTTCATTGGATTTTAATGGCATCAAATATGGAAGATGAACATGCCAAAGTGGCATCCTATAGGGCTTGATGTAGTGCCTTTGTTGGACCAGTCAGGCATACACTCTAAGACTTTCCTATCATGTTTCCTAATTGTATCTACAGGTCTAAATGACTCCTAAAATGACTAAAAAATTAGGTTTCTTTTTCCAACCTATAGCAGTTGATCAGTTAAAGGTGAGTATTTTATGGGGTTGTACCACTAGCTATGCATTGCAGCATTAAGTCTGCCAATATATTGTTGAACCATCTTATGAGAGTAAGAATGGCAGATTTTTGAATTTCCAAAGAACAAACATTTAATGGTAAAAATTCAAGCCTCAAGAAAACATATGATGATAATGACCCTAACAATATATCAACAAACACCTTTTACAACAAAAAATAATATATACAATTTTAGACTCTTTCTAGTCAAACTACTTATAGGAAGAAATATTGTTCCATTAGTTGAAGATGAAAAATAAGTTAGGGACATGGAGTTGTTGGTTAGAGCTCCCTTCTTGGGTTGTATGCACTTTTTCAAAAGTTTGTAATAGTACACTTTCAATATATCAAGGGATGGAAATTCATGATCTCATTTGATAGCTTAGCAAGCACTAGTTGATTTTGCAACTTCAACGCTAGCCTAAAAAGGAACCTATATGTTGAGGCTTGTCCAGTTACATTGTTTGGTGGTTCTTACATGGAATGATAGCTAACTAAATGAGATTATAATATCCACAGGGGAAATGGCTACATCACCATTGTAGTTTGAAGGCATTGTACCATTTGATATATTCCATGATCTTGTTTCCAATTATTTCAAGTAGGAAAATGAGAGCATTTTCAAAATGATATAGGAATCATGGAAGGAAATGGACACTTATGGTGAAAGAGATGAAGGGTTGTAAAATATTTGCAAGAAGTTTCACATGAGAAATGATTTGAACAACATAGACAAAAAGCTCAAGATATATTAACCTTGTCTTGATGGAATATCCACATCTAGCTAGTTTTTCTGTCTTATTTTCTACCTACCAAATAAGAGAGGTCTAAAAAAGTGATTGACATTTTGGTGTTAGTGGTTGTTATAACTATATAGGAGAAGAATATGTAATGATGTGAATGTTGATCCTTGTGGAAAAAATGGGTGGAATTGGCAGGCTTCCTTGGAGATGGTTATACCAATGTCTAGAATCTAGAGAGTAGCATTTTCCCACAATTTAATTTCAAGTCTCCACATCAAGTCCCTTAACACATATTTTACTATCCATGACATTGCAATAACAAATTTTGGAATATGAATTAAGGAAAACATCTGACTCGATTTTGTTTAGGAAATGTGAGAGAGAAGCATCTTAGACCTTGACAACAGATGTTAGTGGCAAATTTTCCATTAGCAAAATATTTCCTGACGCGGTGAAGAAGTGAGTTAGAAACTAACAATCACCAATCTATATGTGAAAAAAATTTCAGGGAAACAAGTAGTGGCTACTGCATTTGCAGCTTTGCAGGGAAATCTCCATTTCGCATGGTAGAGTAAAAAAAGCATGATCAAAACATAAAGGCTCTATCTAAAGAATATCCTAAAAGGATCTAGACCTAATCAAATAATAGATGTCTTTCTAATCTTAGAATTTGTGTTCTCTTACCAAAAGATGCATTGTCCATTTGATCTAGCCCTTGGAAGCTTCCTAGAATCAGCTGAAATATTTCTCACATTATATTTCTTGGCGAACAATACTATGGATGTATTACTCATGACAAGCCATAGATTCCCTTGCTCATAACTAAAATGTGGAAAATATAATACAAGAAATGGATACAATTTTACAAAAAATTATGAGGAATTACAGGCAGTTCAATTTGTCTTCATCTCATTTCCCAAAGGGAACTGAGGGAAATTCCATGGAATGGATACAATATTACAAACAATTCTGAGGAAGTATAAGAAAATGAATTTGTCTTCCCCTCATTGCCCAAAAGGAACTGAGGAAATTTCAACTTGAAGGTGGTTCATAGGTTGTCATGGTCTTCTAAAACAATTATCGATGGTACTCCCCTCTCAATCCTTAGAGTCTCATTAGTGGTTTGCACTATCATAAATAGGATTGAGCACATTTAAAGTAGGATTGAACTTATGAAATTTCACGATACACACCAAGCTGGAAATAGAGTTGTCGATCTACTAGTGAATGTAGATGCTTACAACTTTATTGGTGAGGTCTTCTTTATTTTAACATGCAAGAAAATGACAAAACACTGAGTTCATTAACATCTTCAAAGGATCATGGAGGAGGATATTCCAAGGCATAAGGATACAAGTAAAAAAAAACATTCCTCTTCCTTGGAAAATCAAATATTGATCGCTCTAACTTATGAGGATCAAGACTCTAATGAGACCCTATGCAAAGAATTGTCTCATTATAGGGCTTTGGTATTCCCATGGCATCGACTAGTGATTAAACATAGATCTCAAATGAGAAGAAATTCTTTTTTAATTATCATGGGACTCAATTTTAATGTTTTTGTTTTTATTCAATTGCATATTTATTTGGTTACTCTCCATTTTAATGATTTGATAAGTATAGATACTGCTAGTAGGAATGCTAAACACACTCAAGGAACCATAGGTAGTCAAAATCTTGTTCCCATGTTCTCAACATAGTTTCCTTTAAGAGACATTATTGTTAGGAAGTTTATAGATTGAATAATAATGATGATGGTTGGTGGTGGCATGATGCTATCACATCCCTCTATGCAATTGCTTTTATCAATGGGAACTTATGATTGGTGGTCTAAATTGAAAATTTCCATTAGTTTTTTATCCAGAGGGAAAACCTCTCTTCTCCTACAACATGTATTTCATATGTTGCCTTTTGTTTCTAGTCTATTTTAGAGCCAAATCCTTGTAAACAATTCCTTCTTTATGAGCCAAACTCCCAAGGCCCTTAATTTTAGAGCCCAACTTTCAGGGCCGTTAATTTTAGAATCTAGGCCCTCTTGCCAAAATATGCTTTGTCCATTTGACCTAGTCCTTGGAAGCTTCCCACAATTAGATAAAATATTTCCCATGTTATATTTCTTGGAAAACAATATTACGAATGTCTTGCTCATAACAAGTCATGGATTCCCTTGCATGCACCTCAAATTTGGAAAATATAATGAAAGAAATGGATACAATATTAAAAACAATTATGAGGAAGTACAGGAAATTCAATTTGTCTTTTGCTCATTGCGTAACTGAGGAAATTTTAGGGAATCGATACAATATTACAAACAATTCCAAGGAAGTACAACCAAATGAATTTGTATTCCCCTCATTTCCCAAAAGGAACTAAGGAAATTTCAACTTGAAGGTGGTTCACTTTGTCATGGTTTGCTAAAAAAATTATCGATGTTACTCTCCTCTCAATCCTTACAGTCTCATTAGTGGCATGCATTATTAGAAATAGGATTGAGTGTGTTTGAAGTAGGATTGAAATTATGGCATTTCACCATACACACCAAGATGGAAATAGAGTTGTCAATTTGCTGGTGAATGTAGATGTTGAAAGCTCTGTTGGTTAGGTCTACTTTATTTGAACATGCACAAAAATGACAAAGCACTTAGTTCACCAACATCTTCAAAGGATCATGGAGGAGGATACTCGAAGGCGTAAGGATAAAATTCAAAAACATTATTCCTCTTACTTGGAAAATCAAATATTGACCACTCTAACTTATGAGGATCAAAACTATATTGATGACCCTATCAGAAGAATTGTCTCATTAGTGGGCCTCAGTATTCCCATGCCATGGATTGGTGATCAAACATAGATCTCAAATGAGAATGCATTGTTTTTTAATTGTCATGGGAGTCAATTTTAATGTCTTTTTTCTTCAATTGCATATTTATTTGGTTAATCTGGGTTTTAATGATTTCATAAGCAGAAAGAATGTTGGAAGTAAACACACCCAGGGATACCTAGGTAATCAACATCTTGTTCCTATGCTCTCAACATAGTGTCCTTTAAGAGACCTTCTTGTGAGATAGTTTATACATTGAAGACTAATGATGTTGGTTGGTGGTGGTGGCATAGTTGGTGGTGGTGGCATGATCTTATCACATCACTCTATGAATTTTCTTTCATAAATGGGAACTTATGGTTAGTGGTATAAATTGAATAATTTCCATCAGTTTTTTGTCCAGAGTCCAGACTTGTCCTCTTCTCCTACAACATGTATTTCATCTATTGCCTTTTATTTCTAGTCTATTTTAAAGCCCAATCCTTGTAAAAAATTCCTTCTTTCTAATCCCAACTGTCAAGGCCCTTAATTTTAGAATCTAGGCCCTCTTTCCAAAAGATGCATTGTCCATTTGATCTAGCCCTTGGAAGCTTCCCACAATCAGCTGAAATATTTCCCACATTATATTTCTTAGTGAACAAGGTTAGGGATGTATTGCTCATAACAAGCCATGGATTCCATTGCTTGCAACTAAAATGTGGAAAATATAATGCAAGAAATGGATACAATATTATAAACAATTCTGAGGAAGTATAGGTGATTCAATTTGTCTTTTGCTCATTGCCCAAAGGGAACTCAGGAAATTCCAGGCAATGGATACAATATTAAAAACAATTCGAAGGAAGTACAAGAAAATGAATTTGTCTTCCCCTCATAACCCAAAAGGAACTGAGGAAATTTCAACTTGAAGGTTGTTAACTGGTTTTCATGGTCTTGTTAGGTTCATATACCAATAGGTTTCATTTTTCATGATTGACTAAAGAAGTGCCAACTATGTTCATCCTTTTCATACTACAAAGGTTCCATATTTTGAATAATTTCACTATGTACAGTTGCTTGACTATTATCATAGCTTCTGATTGGCCAAACAACTTAATCTTGGCCAAGTTCATGTTTGAATTTACATGTCTTAGAATAGAGAATAAAGGTCTGTACAAACAGTTCAAGCTTGGCAGACAAGTAGTTAGGTAGGGAAGCAAAGGGTCTCAACAACTTAATCTGAGCCCCTGGAAGAGATAAGGGTAGACTTAGATAGGAGGGCAGCTAAAAGAAAAGAGAAGAATTAGGGTTTGTTAGTTCAAATGCACCCAATGAAAATGAAGAAAAAAGGTTAGGTGTACTAGGCTGGGTAGGAAGTTTTGATGTTGTAGAAGCAGGTTTATGAGCCATTTGCTCCTTTGGAACAGGTTTCATCTCATAAATATCATAAGGTGCTATGGAAAGGTGGTTACAAAACAGATGGAGCATGACTAATTTCCCTCCTCATTTTTCCAAGAACACTTACTAACATCCCCCCAAGGACAATGAGATCTGCTCACTGCCCTTAGTCCACTTCATTTCATGGAAAAAACTAAGTGAAACGGTGTTTTCACCTAGGAAAAACAAGCCACATTTCTTGTGTAAAATGTTTTTATTCAATTTTCCCAAGTTTCCCAAACTTCATAACTTGGTATCCTTTCATTCCCCCATGCCTAAGTTTTCACTCTATAAACTTAGCCTTTATCCATACATATCCATCCCACATATTCATATTAACCTCCTAACTCTATTATATAGCTCCTATATAAATTTTTCCCTCCCCCTATTATGTAAAATACATAAAAAAATCCCTAAAAAACTAATATCCCGACCATGGGAAATATAGCCATATAATAAAGATTTTCGGGAATTATAGGTTCACTTGGAACCTTATAATAACCCTTTACACGAATTTAAATGTTGGGCTTCATTTAAACCATCGGTTATATGAATAACCAATCCGCCAAAGTCCAAAGCTACAATACATTGAAAACCCTGCAAAAACATTATAAAGCGCCAAGACATTATGGTGGGTCCCGTACCGCACCCCCGCTATTTTCCATTCGCCATTAACCGTTGGATCAAGGCTCTCAGATACAACGGTGCATAGCTGTATCGCAATGCCCCCAGCGCCCGAACTTTATGTTCCAGGAAAATGGCGGTTTCGCTGCAGTACAGGGGACACGCGTCGCCCACCCGGCTGTATCGCGACCCCCCCCGCTCACTACTACCGCTACTCGAAAAGCAGTGCGATAATACCACTTAGTGCCCTTACTTCCCGCCGCTGATGTCATCTGGTGATGTCATATCCACATCAGCTCCACATCACTGTTTCCACCTCAGCGCCAGGTCATCCACCACGTCACCTTCCGTACCCCGCTACATGACAAAAAATCTACGTCATGATGACGTCATGACAAAAAGTGCCAAAAAGCCCATAAAGCTGAATTTTGTTAAATAAGCCTATGAAAGTGATTGTTTTACCCATTGTTAATGCATTATTTTACTGAACTTGCGCATGCATACGATGACAAAATCACCACCAAACCTTCAGTCCGTCACCTCGACCACCATAGCTCGGCGTCCCACTCTGCAAGTCGTCTCCCAACCAGCAAGTAACTCCAATGCATTGTGAGAACAGGTATTTACCATAATCCTGCTAAAAATCCCTCTGAATTTCGATTTTTCGCTGTAGAATTGTTCGAGTAACCTAGAAACTTATTAAAATTCACCCTGCTGCCTGCAGATAAATACACCAGGACCACTTTTCATCAAAAAAGCTGCACATTGCGTACCTGTCTATACAATTCTCACAGTAAGCCGAGAAAAATAGGTATTCACCTGAGTCTTGCTCCCAAGCTCCCTATTTTGACTTCCCTCTGCAAAATTGTTGAAACTACTATTTTGACCACATTTCTACAAGAAAATCTACCAACTCCCTCTCCCTCTGCAAATCTCTCTCATTTAAGCCAGCTCTAGGTCTTTCTAGTCTGTAATTGTCAAAGGAAAGGCCCTGAAGGTATTGCTACCCATTCATTACTGAAAAAACCCTCCAAGCTTCATTCTCTGCTGCAAATTTTGCCCAACAAAGTCAAAACAAAGCACTCCAGTTTGCAAATCCTCTAAAAAAAGCCCCAGGGCCGCTATTTTGCCCACTATTGCTACAAAGATCCACATTTCAAATAAAAACACAAGGAAATTTATAAGATGGAAGCCCCTGCTCGAGTGGCCCTCAATGTGGCCCCTCTCAAGGCTCCACATAAAGAACTTGAATGGTTACCCCTAGCTGACAAGGATTTCCAGATTAATGACATAATGGGTAACAAACCTCATCTCCAGGCCTTCTGTGAGATCAAGAACAGCTACAGAAACAAAGCTGACATCTTTGGAATTTGGGAGTCTAATATGCCCATGTACTACCTTCCTTGTGTAAATGTTTTTCCTGACCTCATTCACCAATGCCATGCCACTTATGAGCCCACTCAAAGGGTAGTGATGTCTCCTTCTGGAACAGTTCTATTTTATATCACCCCTGAATCAATAAATGAGATGCTGCATGTCAAGCCAACTGGGACATTGACTCCTCTTTCCTTGGGATTTCTGCTTGACGAAGGTGCTAAATTGCCAAGTTCAGAAATAACCAGAATAGGCGCAATATTTATGAAACCCAATTGTCAATCTCAGGAACCTCATCCATACTTGGACACTTGGTCTAATGAAGCAGGAAAGTTTATTATTGACATGATAGCCTACATCTTGGGATTCAATGTAGGAATTTATAGGGTAAGTTCCTCGGACAGAACACCAAAAGGACACCGCTCACAAACAGATCACAGATCAATACACCAGTATTTTGATGTGGTTAAAACCCTCAGAGAGGGAAACAATCCATGGCCTGCACCAACGTGGCTACTACAGGAAATTTATTAATAAAAGAATGAAAATTTACATAAGCTTCTCTCATGCACGGTGAACCTACAAATGACCCTCCATGCGCTTTAAATAGAATTCATGGACCAATCGGGTGTCAAGCCAAGGATCAAGTGTCGGTAATACCGAGGAGAGAATGAACCGTCGGATCACTACATATCGTGACCGTCGGATTGTAAGTTACAAAATGTACAACGGTAAAGAAACACACTTTACCTAACTCTATACCTAACTCTATACCATACCAAGTTGAACTATTTCCTATGTGTCGGAATATCCTAACATCCCCCCTTAAGAACAACTTGGGAT
>APFE031439305.1:11552-52765 GCA_000404065.3 Pinus taeda | reverse complement strand
GGTAAGTCCAAAAGAAAATCCATGAGGGCTTAGGCCCAAAGTGGACAATATCATACCATTGTGGAGATATGTGGTGTTCAGAGTCCTTACAAGTGGTATCAGAGCCATACCCCGAAGTTAGCCAAGTGGATGAATCCTCGGAATGCCGAACGAAGGTAGTGGGCCCCGATAATATCACGATGGGATCTGTGGATGAGCTCGGTTAGACAGGCGGTGTGCTTCAGATTCTTCATGGATGTGTCCTGGTCCCAACACAGTGAAGAGGAGTCGACCTGGGATAGAGCAAGCTCTCGAGGCAGGTGGTGTTCCATGTAAGGCATGTGCTTCCAACGCATTGGAGCGGAGAATCCTGGTTGGTAGAGAGTGGACGAATGGATAATCGTTTGAGGGTAGGCTCGATGGTCCTTTGTTCGAGGGGAGGATTGTTGAGTATACGACCAAAGTCCCACATTGACTAGAAGTGGGGAGGATCATGGGTATATAAGGATGGACAAATATCTCCATTGGTATGAGGCCTTTTGGGGTAAGTCCAAAAGCAAATCCATGAGGTCTTAGGCCCAAAGTGGACAATATCATACCATTGTGGAGATATGTGGTGTTCAGAGTCCTTACAATATATATATATATATATTCAATGTTTCTGTGTTCCTATTATGTTTTCAATAGATGTGATGTGTATTGAAACTTATTTACATTCGTTGCAAATGTCTATATAAAGCATGATTAGTAAGTGCATCTATCAATGTGTTTATATTTATAGAAATATGTTAATATTGTATGAAATCAAAATGTTTTTCTAGAAGGTGAACCCTTAAAAACGTACGACGCATGGTAGGACTTCTAATCGAATAAATATTAGCGAGTTGTAGTACCACAATCTGTGGGTCGAGTTTGATGACTAAACGATGGATACCATGTGAAATAACATCAGATAGTAGCTCGACCATTGTGCTATACTCAGCGATTTTTTCAGTAGAGCGACCAATACAAATCCCTTGTAGACTCACTAACTCGCCATTTGGAGCAAGGATAGTGCATGCTGCAGAGGATAGGTTCTATGTACTAGCACCATCAACATAACCAAAATACAGTTCAAGGGATTCTGACATCTGCAAACCAAAAGTAAAAGGGATCAATAGAAACTGTAGGAAACTCTGAAAATACACACTACAAACACACTCAACACACCTATTCACAATATGTACACAATGTTACTACGCATGAGATCAAGCATAGTATTTCTTTAGGTACAACCCATTTCTAGGCCGTGGCAGTGGATTTCCATCAAAATCAACTAACTCATAGGCCCCTTTTGCAAGAACATGCTTGACAATATATGGACTTGACCATATAGATTGGAACTTTCCTAGTCCTATCTTATCAGATTCTTGGTCATATAAAAGAACAAGGTCTCCTTCTGAGAATACACGAGGCTTGACACTTTTGTCATATTGTGCCTTGATATGTCTTTTATGAGCTTCACTAGCTATAATGGCATCACACCATGTCTCATCTAAACGGGTCAGATGTAAAAGACATTCCTCTTCTATAGAAGTGGTAGGAAACATAGTTTTGAGAACTTTATTGAAAGCTTCAAACTGTCCATTAGCCTGAAGATAGTAGGGAGTGGAACTTTCATGGGAAAGTCATAGCTTAGCAGTTAGTTCAGCTGTCATATGATTCCAGAAATGATTTCTGTGATCTGTAACTACGGCTTGTAGAACACCAAATCATGCGATAACGTGATTGAAAAGGAAATATGCAACCGTTTCGCTAGTGTTGTTAAATGTAGGCATTGCCTCGACCCATTTTGTAAAATAATCTACTGTGACAATGATGTAACCATGCCCCCTGGTCGAGTGAGGATTACATGTCATGAAGTCGATACCCCATTTCACAAAAGGTCTAATAATGATAATGGGATGCAATGGAGAAGGTAGAGCACAGGTCTTACGATCATAAATTTGGCATGCATGACACTTTTGGACAATGAGAATACATTCTCAAAAGGTAGGCCAAAAGTAACCAGCACATGCCCCCGAGTGGCATTCATTAAGGACTTTCTCAGGCTCCTTATGTGTGAGGTACCTTTGTAAAATTGTATAAATACTGTGTTGATAAAGGGTGTCGCCAATAATGATGTAATTCTTGGCTTGGTATCAAATACGTTGCTGTTCGGAGCAAGAGGTATCATACCGAAAAGTCTGGGTTTGGAGATATATCAAAATGTTTCCACACCACAGGTCAGATGAAAAAATTAGAAACAACTACTCGCCAAGGATAGAATCGTCAGATATCTATTCAAAATCAAGGGAAGGAAGATCACACATAAGCTCAACAAAAACCCTAGATTTCGTTGACTTGGATTTGATGAATTCCAAGTCAAAATATTGCAGGATGATGATCCATTTAGAGTATATTCCCCACAAAATTTGATGTGACAAAATACATGTCATAGTGTTGCAATCTGAAATAACCATAGTTTTTCAGAGCAAGATATAATGGTAGAACCTTTGAACGACTTGAACGACCACCAAAGCCAACTTTTCTATGTGGGTATACCTGATTTTAGTATAATTGAGATTCAAGCTCAGACAATATATGAGATATTCAATCCCTACACCATCTTCCTTGACAAATACCATTGCTATAGTAGAAATGGCAGCAACAAGATACAAAAAATAGCCACGCTAGTAATCAAGGGGATATAAGAGAGATGCCTAAATCATTACATCTTTCAGGGCATCAAACACCTTTTGAGCAACGTTTTCCCAATGGAAGGGAACCCCTTTCTGAAGTAGGTGAGTGAATCCTTTGGTCAACTGAGTGTAATTAGGGATGAACCTTCATAGGAAGTTAGCTTTCCCTTGAAGTCGTTGAAGTTGAACGAGTGAAGAAGGTGCAAGTAGATCGATGATTTCCTGTAATTTCAGAGAATCAATACAAATTCCATGTTCTGAAATTAAAAAAAACCAAGAAGTTGACCAAAACTAATGTAGAACACACATTAGGGTGGATTTAGTCGAAAATTATAGTGTCTGCACCACAAGAAAATGGACCTAAGATGTATTAGGTGATCAACCCGATATTTAGAATGAGTAGGGAGATCATCCAAATAAGTCTACATGATGTGTTTAATTTCATGAAAAGTGTAATCCATTTCTTGTTGAAACGTGGCCCTTGCATTCTTTAAACCAAATGGGATTTTTCGGTAAGAAAATGTACCCTAGGGATAGATAAATCCAGTTTTAGGTTGATCTGCTGTGAGCATGTTGATTTAATTGTATTCGAAGAAACCATCCATGAACGAATATATTTCGCAGTCGACGCAGTCATCAACAACTTTGTTGATAAATGGGGTCGGGTAATTGTTCTTTGGACAAGAGCGATTTACTTCTCAATAATCGATGCACACACAAATTGTCCCCGGTTTCTTCATGATAGGGACAATATTTGACACCCAATCGGTCAAAGGAACGGGGTAGATGAAACCAACACGAAGGAGTTTTTCAACTTCGCTCTTTATCATGATAGGCTTCTTTGGATGGACCGGACGGGGGCGATGTTGGACTGGTTTAGCATTGGGATACATTTTAATCTCATGTACCATTATATTTGGGTCAATACCTAGCATTTCCTCATAGGTCTAAGAAAAGACATCATGAAATTCCTGAAATACGGCTTTATAGGTCTCAATCTTGGATGGAGAGAAAGATGCACCAATGTGTATATTTTTGATAATACCAGGTTCAATAGAGATATTAAGAGGTATCGTCTCTTTGATATTTGAGAGATTCTTTTCAGAATTGACTTCTTGAATAGAAATGGAATTCGTAAGACTCGATGATATTAGGTAGATACACATCAATGATATTATCCTCAATGGAATCTGGTAAGGAGAAAGGATGGTGATGATCGTCCCATGATGCATCAGCTAGCATCATGATATCCCTGATGCTCTCATCGATAGAGAATATACGAGAGAATGGATAAGAAGACATTCCATAATCCAATGATCGATTGACCCAATGGATCGATGAGAAGTTATGAGCCACGTAAGTTGAATAGATGGCTTCGTAATCAAGCTCAATGGGGCTAAGCGACATTCGGTCTACCAAAACTATGGATGCTAGTTTCATAAGGTATAATCCATGGATTAGTCAGGATAGTAGAAATGATATCATATTAATATAAGCAACCGATGATGAGCTGTCGGGAAGTGGAGGAGAAGGAAATGAAAAGGTTCACTTGAATGAGGAGTCCTTCAGCAGTCCAACCCTGACATGCTGATAAGATTGTAGAGTTTCCCCTACAAGCGGGACACTTCCAGTAACATGAGAATCAAAGGCGAAAAAGGTGAGTTGGTCAATGACCACAATCCCGCCCTTATGAGGAAAGGCGATCATATGGAAATAAGTCAAAATGACCGCGACATGACGTAAACCCACGTACGACCCAATAGAAGATTATAATCAAGAGGTCTATCAATAACTTCAACTTATATGGATATCATTTTTCCCCCTAATTCTACTTGTAAGGAGTTCAAAATACCACAAGGTTTATATGTACTCACATCAAAATATTTCAATGTGGTAGGTGATTGACTCAGTTGAGGAGAACCAATCATTTTCCAGCAAGACATAGACATGATACAGGTCAAGCCTCCCTCATCCACAATATAACGATGAATGTTCCTACCGTGAATGACGCCCTGGATGATAAAATCCAATTGAGGTGGAAGGTGAGGGGTATAATTTTCATGACTGAAAACAACTAAGCTGGAATCCGAAGGATCTGCACATTCGATAGCCGAAAGAAAAGCCTTCTTCTGGGTGTGACAATTGTGCAACACCTCGAGGGTCAACATAGATGTTGGATACTAAGCGAGGTCTTCAACTACGTTATAATTTTGAGCAGCCCTGACATGAGGGTTAAAAGAAGATTTATGAATAACTCTCTTTGGAGGCTTAATAGTTAACTCTGTAGGTATCATGGGTGGAGAAGGATCAGATGGAGGTGATGCTGAATTGGTAGGTTGATCAGTAGCCTAACCATTAGATTTCCATAGTCCTTATTTCGTGTAGCCACCAAAACATCAGATTTAAGCTTTGTGGAAGAAATAATTAAAACCGTCTTAGAGGAAGAAGGGTCCCGAGCAACCATGTGGGTCTCCTGATTGGGAAACAGTTCAATTAACACAACATGCGAAGAGGAGGATTTTAGAAGCTGGTTTACTTTCGCATGGTGAGGACAATCATGAGTAAAGTGATCCTCATTGAAAATTGTTTGGTGATTTACTTGTGATTTAAATCTCTGTCATTAAATTGTCAACCTGGGGTTGATGAACTGATGAGGTATACGTGTACTATATGTACTAGGTGATTATTTCTCAGAATAGATTAATCTAATGCAAGAAACTTGAAACTAATTACAAAGCAAATTAAATCAATTCAATCCAATCCAAACATAAAGAAATTGAATCAATCTTAACAAAACAACTTGAATCAAAATAACATAAAAGAAACTAAACTAAACTTGCATAAATGAAACCACACTTGCTTAAAATGAAAATCACACTTGCTTAAAATGAAAATCACACTTTCTTAAAATGAAAATAAATTAAATAAAATAATTACACAATGTTACCAATATGTACAACAAATGAAAAAGGCGTGCAAACTGTAGTTGATGTGGGGTCTCCACTCCTCAGCAAGCACAATGAACGATTATCAAATCTTGCAAATCAAAGAGGCAATATGTATTCCATTAAATGAAGTTGGAGAAAAGCTCCAAATACATTACAATAATTCAACTCTCTTCCTCTCTATTCTCACTTTACAAATTACATATCTTGGATGGAACTTGGAACCCCTTTTGTATGAAGGATGCACTCCTATTTATACAAAAATTTAAGGTAACTATTCAATAAATATAAATCCTCAAATCTCTCCTAAATCCACATTTATCTCGTGGTTACAACTAATCACCTAAAAATATGAGATAAAAATCCTCTCAAAATTCTCTCATAGTTTTGATGGGAGACACATATCAAAACATCCATGATTCTTCTCCTTTAAACGTGCTTAGTCAATGATCCAAATATTCTACAATTATTCCACAAATCTTCATGAGTTGGAAATGAAATTCAAATTTGTGGTTGAGTGGCCAAATAGGAATCTTCAAATAGGCCTACACTATCATACAACTCATATCACTTTTAGATATACATGAAAACAAGTTAATTTCCTAATATTTAATCACAAATTCTCTCAAAATACTTAAAATAAATGTATTGGAAAATAGTATTGATAAACCCATATGATCATGAAAATGATTATTAATGTAGGGTTATGGAGCTACAGAATATGGTAAAGAGTTATGGAATATAATAAAATGCTGGAAACGAGGGTAAACGAGGATGACATTTTGGAGGCTCAACATTTCCCCCCAACTGAAGATGTTGCGTGTCCTCATGGAACTTTTCATTGATTCCCTTAATCATAAGTTGATATTCTTGAAATGTTTTGCTTATATATGAAAATTGGTTTTGTATTGATTGTATTTTAACTTAGCATAATCATATTATTTGATAACTTTATTTTCTTTGCAAAGTGTACTTTGAAATACATTTGATTGCAACGTATTTTTTATGGTTAGTTCTTGTGTGACAACAAATTTTTATGAGTGTTGGTTCTTGTGTAACAATACTTTTCTTATTTTTGCTACATAAAAATACTTGAAAACATTGTGAATTCCTTTTTAAGGCCCCATAATGGTTGTCAGCCATTTAGTGTACATATCAATTGATCATTGCAAAACATATAAGCTTTTGGAATCAAAATACAATAATAGTTGATTGGGAAAAATATGTTGGTTAGGATGAAATGAAATGTGACATGTGACATGAAATGTGAATATGAATTAAGATCCATTCCCCACAACTAAAGGTGTTATTTTTCTTTAGTTTTTGGCAAACGAGAAAGGGAATATAAATGTGGTGAGAGATTTTCCAAAATCACAATTTCAGTGTTTAAGGAATTACATGATTAAAGATTAGAAAACAACATATCTTCACCTACCTGAAAAGTGGACAAGCTATATATATAGAAGAGTGTGGCTGCTGCTGCTGGATCATGGAATGTGAAGTAAAAGAATCTGATATGCTTTTTCTTTCTCTTTGTCATATGAATAAAGGATGAATTTGATATGGAATTGGAATCTTTATTGCTACGACTACTGAATTCTGAGTTGAGTCCTACTGCAAGCTGCTGAAATCATATAGTCTTCATTCATTCCCACTCAATGACATAATTATTATCTATGCGAATAGATGTGTTGATATAGAACATATGAACGAAATTGTTGGATTACTGGCCATTAATGAATGCCATTAACCATTAACCAACATGAGACTACTCATCATTGATGTCAATGAGAGTCAATATGCCTAAGTACATCTTACTAGGTATGAATAGGTGTGTCATAGTCGAGTCATCTAGAAGATCTGACAAACAAGGGACGTTGATGTATTCCTACTGTTTCTTGGCGAGAGAACTTGCCATTAAGGCATTCAAGCCTCAAGGTATTTGCAAGATCTCTAGTCTTGATCCCAGATGATGTGTTGGAGTCGACAGGTCAAGACTTGTTAGAAGGGATGCTTTAATGAATCTTCCATCATCTATCATGAGTATGAAATAATAATTTGAAGGACCATAGATGAAATATTTTCATTATGAAGCAAGTTTTATTTGGCAGAAAGGAAGAGGAAAATGGGGTGACTCAACTTTGTAAGGGAGCTGAATGACTTTATTTTTGGGTTAAGGGTGAGTGAAAATGAGTTAGGAAAGTATGAAGATTGCAAAGGAAAAATGAGTTTTGACATCATGGTTTAGCAATAAGGAGATGGAAATTTATGGATCGATTATAGGCTTAGAATGAGTAGCAATGGTAAAATTGACATTTGAGATGCCTTTTTTAGTAGCAATGGTGTAATGGATCTAATTTGACATGGAATGAACATGTTCTTCTGAAAGAAACTTGGTCTTTAAAAGGCACTCGTGCATATAGTGATCTTCTTTCATCGTCCTGGAACTTGCAAAAACTTAGCACTTTTTCTCCAGTAAAATATAAGACTATCGGGAGAGATAGGTGATTGGTCTCTCTTCATCTGATATATCAACACAAAAAACTCAGAAATAGAACTAATAAAACAAATTCAAGGAAGAAAAATTAAATGCACTTTTACCTGTTTGGAAAGTGGGACTTCCTGTTGGTGTTTTGTTGGTAACTTCTTCAAATTTTTACTGTTTCAAATGGTTATGAAAACTATCTCACTGTGTATATATTGTCTAGATATTTAAAACTACATTTGAATCATCAAAAACTAATGTCGTATGAAAAAGTTATGATTGTTTGAATTTTTCAGGAAATAAGCTACCGAATTGTGTCAATTCTACAACTGACAATTTGTTTTGCAGCTACCAGATTGTGACGATTCTGCAGCTACAGTTCTACAAGTTTTGAGATTTTAGTTGAAGAGCATAATTTACACATAGGTATGCCACAACTAATGTTGACGTCACCAGAAGTCCCACGCACTGCTGGCACATAAATAACAAACCCTCCGGAGACTAAGATGCGTGAATCCGATCCTTGTTAAAAACTTGTTTTGATGCACATCCAATCATAATTAGTTAAGTTATTGTGCGACCGTCAATCATTTTAACATGCCAAATATTTTATCATTGCTCCAGAATTTGGCTGAAAAGCATAAGGCTCTGCTGGAATTAGATTTACAATTATTTTATTTTATTTCAGGTTCGATGCAGGCAACCATGGATAAGCCTGCACGTTAGCTCATTTCATCACCCTCGTCCATGCGATGCATGAATGGTTTTTTTGGTTTTGTCACATTCGTTGATTTATTATGATGAAGTGGATGGATTTATGAAGTTTTTTTATTATGAAGCTTTGTTTTTGTGTTATGGTTTTGCTTTTGTATGATTTTTTTTTTTTAATTGTTTTGTTTTATTTATTTTTATAATGTTTTGTTTTAGTTTTTAGTTTTTATTTTATTTTGTTTTGTTAAGTTTTTTTTTTGAAAAACATAAAAAATAAATAAAAATAAAGAACATGTTAAAACTTTTTGTGAAAAATCTAATTTTGTTGTTGTTGTTGTTGTGAAAAATCTAATTGATAGTTTGTTTTTGCTTTTTATTTTTTATTTTTTAAATTCAAATGTAAAGACTTTATTTAAAAAAAGTTGAGAAAAGTTTAGCAAATTTTGAGATAGATCTAATTGAAATTTGGAGATTAAATTTGGAGATAGATCTAATTGAAATTTGGAGATTAAATTTTGAGTATTTTTAGTGAGTTTTATTGCAAAATTTCAAAGCTAACTTTATTTAGTTTTCCTTTCTGATCTTCCAGGTTGCACAAGGCATAGGAAGAGAGCATACTCAACAATTTTGTCAACTCTTTGATTATTTTGAAATCTTAAAAAAAAACAAAGTAAAACCATTCGAATTCTAACTTCAAATTTTGGCTCTCAAAACTCTGTTTGTTCTCCTCTCTTTCTAGATTTTCATGCAAAATGATTAGCAAGTGAGGTGGCTCTTGTTGAACCACCAAAAATAAAATTGAAAATAAAATAAAATCTAACTTAACAAAAAAACTTAAAAGCATCACCAAACTTTCTTTTATTTATTGATTCTGTCCTACTCTACTGGAAATAGAAAAATTGGTTCAAGTGTATGCATATTTCCAGTGAAACCATGTGAGTAACAAGAGTAAAAATATTTTCATGCTTAGGTTTGAAAAATATGCATTAAAGTGCATCAAAGCATGAAAAACCAATTGTTTTGAGAATGGAATCAAGAAGTAAGGAAGAATGAAAGAGTGATGTGACAAATCCCTGATTGGAACCATCTTTCAATAAAGCTATGACATTCCCGATTTCTTTCTTCGTTTAGATCACATTGAATATCCTCTCTTATTATGCATTCCTCAATATTATATTCTAGTTGTTGCTCCCCATTAAAAGTATTCCATGATTCTTTAGTCTCTTCAACAGATTGACAAGATGAATCAAAAGAGACTTGAAAATTGTTTTGTGGAGGTGGAGAGATAGCCAAGTTTCTGAATGCAGTTAAAATATACTCTTCATGAGAGGAAAATATCCCAACTGTTGCTAGGATTCGAGAAAGTTCATGGAATGAAATTCCTCAAATTCTTAATTGTCTATGAATTACTCCAACTAGTTGATAATTCTTGTCTTGAACACAGATTAGTACAAAGTATTGAAAAATGATTGAATATGCATCATAAATGATTTTAATATGCTTTTAACCATGCATATAAGAATGAATGCAACTATCATGAGTTGTCTAAAATTTAAAAAAAAAAAACATCTATCTATACCTCCCTTGTGAGGGTGCCACGATGTTGGGTGAATTAATTGTGAGTTAAATCCGTGTCATTAAATTATCAATCTAGGGTTCGTGAATTGATGAGCTATACATGTACTATATGCACTAGGTGATTATTTCCCAGAATAGATTAATCTAATACAAGAAACTTGAAACTAATTACAAAACAAATTAAATCAATCCAATCCAATCCAAAGATAAGAAATTGAATCAACATTAACAAAACAACATGAATCAAAATAACATAAAAGAAACTAAACTAAACTTGCATAAATGAAACCACACTTGCTTAAAATGAAAATCACACTTGCTGGATTGAAAATCACACTTGCCTAAAATGAAAACCACACTTGCTGAATTGAAAATCACACTTACTTAAAATGAAAATAACATAATTACACAATGTTACTAATATGTACCACAAATGAAAAAGGTGTGTAAACTGTGGTTGATGGGGACCCTCCACTCAACATGCACACCGAACGATTATCAAATTTTGGAGATCAAAGCAACAATATGTATTCCATAAAATGAAGTTGGAGAAATCCTCCAAAGATATTACAATAATTAAACTCTCTTCCTCTATATCCTCACTTTACAAATTACATAACTTGGATGGAACTTGGAACCCCTTTGGTATGAAGGATGCACTCTTATCTATACAAAAAATTATATAACTAATCAATAAATATAAATCCTCAAATCTCTCCTAAATCCACATTTATCTTTTGTGATTACAACCAATCACCTGAAAATATGAGATATAAATCCTCTCAAAATTATTTCTTAGTTTTGATAGGAGACACATATCAAAACATCCATGATTCTTCTCCTTTGAATGTGCTTAGCCAATGATCTAAATCTTCTACAATTATTCCACAAATATTCATGAGTTGGAATTGAAATGCGAATTTGTGGTTAAGTGGCCAAATAGGACCCTTCTAGAATCTTCAAATAGGCCTACAATATCATACAACTCATACCAATTTTATATATATATGAAAACGTGTTAATTTCATAATTTTTAATCACAAATTCTCTTAAAATACTTAAAATAAACGACTTGGAAAATAATAATGACAAACCCATATGATCATGAAAATGGTTATTAATGTAGGATTATGGAGGTACAAAATATGGTAAAGAGTTATGGAAGTAAAATGATGGAAATGACGGTAAAAGAGGATGACATTTTGGAGGCCCAACACAAATCAAGCATGGGTAGCGAGGATTTTGTTTCTCATTAGAAGACTAATTTGTTTGTTTATCCTGTGGTGAAGATTTTTTTCTTTTCTTTTTCTTTCTCATTTCTTCTTGCTTCCGAGTTGTTGTTGAAATTTGCCTTTATCAAATGAAATGACATTTATCTTGGAAGAAGAAGCTGCAAGAGGATTAGATTAAGAGTTTTGGGTAGATGCAATGGGAGTAGCACTAGATGGTTTACTCACTTTCTATGAACTAGCAAAACTAATGATGCCATCAACAACATGAGATTCTTTACTAGGAGTTGGAGGAACAATGTTTGAAGGTCTCAGAGCATCTAGTATCTTCTCATAGAGCGTGCCAGATTGGGTATATATTAGGTCCAAATACTAAGCACAACCAATCACTTTCTCTTTAGTGGTGACCCCACCTTTAGCTACATCCTCTGTGATAGACGGCAACAAGGATTTAATTAACCATTCCACTAAAAAATGATCTAGAACATAGGTCTTAACTAATCAGTGACGATGCCGCCACTCATGAATGCAATTTGAAATGTGAGTGGCTTTAGTTTATTTAAAGTTGGTCAAAAGTTTTGTTCTAGTTTCATACTAGATGGAAACTGGAAATGTGTGAGGAAGGTGGTAGTTAAGGAACTGGAATTGTGAAAAGAAGCTCTAGGTAACTCAATGCACCATTTAGCTACGATACCTATAAGAGTACATTGGAAAAGACGTAATCATATGGAACCATCATTAAGGGAGTTCAAAGAACATCATAGATGATATGTCATGACATGGGCTGATGGGTCTTCTCCAGGGTTCCCATTGAATTTTGGGATATCCTAAGGCAATTTGGTAGGAATTATCAGCCACTAAGGCGAATGAGTGATAGGATCATTGGTGAGTTGAGTCAAGTCTCGCAATTCGAGAGTCGCCACAAAAGATAACTTCCATTTAAAATCTGGTGGAGGATAGCTTGGATAAGAAGGAATAGCTTGAGCAATAGGTACTTACATTCTTAGATAAGGATGGTTTTGATAAAGAGGAACCTAGGCACTAGAATAAGGAGGATTCTGGTAACCAACATATGTGTAACCTTGTTGACCAAATCTAGTATAACCTTGTAAAGGCTGGAATGACTGGGTTTGGATGTGTTGGCTTGAAAAGGCACTTGAGGAGTACCCTCATAAGGTCTATACTATTTCCCCACGAGATTTTGCATCATCCCAACATAAGGTAGATTTGATTGATGTTGCGCCATACTATACCCAATTTTTCATACTGTAATTTGAGGAATACCTTGCCCAAGCAGTTGAGGCTATAAGGTACCTTGTAAAGGGTGGGTAAGTAGAACTTGGGGGGTACTAGACACTGACGGAATAGGTTGAGATGAAATAAAAACATGTGAAGGTTTACTTACATGTATTTGAGCTTGTTGAGGTACAAACTGAAGGGTAGGTATTTGAGATGAAGATGAAACAGGTTGAGGATTCAATAATTGGTCCCAAAACGAACCAGGTTGGATGGGAAATGTAGGTTTCCAAATACTGGAAACCATCCTAGAATAAGGAGGATTATAATAAGGGTAATTACTAATTTGAGGTATACCAACAACAGGGTCCCCCCCCACCATAGGACAAGGGAATGATGGAGGCAACTGTAACCTAGATGGAGAGTACCCAACATAAGGAGAGTTAGGTTGTTGAAGATAACGTTTCCCAATAACATAAGGGCCAGCCTGTTGTTCAACTGTAGGTGTAGGCAAAGGATAAGGAGCAGGCTGAGTAGAATTCATAAGGGAAGTGCCAAGCGAAATTCTTGAAATGGATGACATGGGAGAGGTCCAAGGACTGGAAGCTGCACTTAGAGAAGGTACTAGATAAACATTGATAGATGGGTGGGACGAATAGGCCACCATATAGACATGTCTCTCGTGATGTTGCAAACATGAATGAGGAAGCAACATTTGATGTCTCAACCATAGTGGTGGACACAGGTTGGGAAGTCAAATCAGATCTAGTCATGGTTAACAATCCCAATGAAGACTGTAGCAAGAAATTTGCGGCGAGTCAAAAGAATCAGGTAAAGGAGTTTGTGTTGAAGTTCGAAGAGGAGGAAGAGTATCAGTCTAATAAAAATGAAGTTCGCTCTAATGAACATAATTAGAAGGACGAGTCACTTATTGCGGGATATCTTCAATACTCACGAGACTGTATGGAAGACATTCACTGTCGGGTACAAGATATATGGTTGGAGGTTCTATATGAGACAAAGGAAGAGAAGGGGAAGGTCCTGAAGTAACAGGTGAAGATGGTCAAGTTTCCTTAGGTTCAACAAACTTAGGAAATAAAGTTTCTAACTCAGGAAATTAGGTTCAATAACCACAAGCAATAAGGTTTCAGGCACTTCTATTTTGATTGTGTCAGATTCACTAACAAGACTAGAGGTGATCCCAGGCTCAATACTCAAAGGGAAAGATGATTATGGTTGATGAAATTTAGGAGGAGGACCAGAAGTAATTTCTGAATTTCCTGATTCAGTAGTTTGCATATTCTTATGCTTCTGACGATGGCCACAAGTAGCCTCTGGTGGAAGAGGAGGCTTATTTTTCATTCTACACGAACGACATAGTGGGGGATTTTGTTCTTCTGCGTTGGATAGTAAATTTTAAAAATTAACACACAAACAAATAAAAAATAGGGTAATCTAGGCATAAAGGACTACCAACTAACCTGAACTGCAATATACACCTTGGCAAACCAAGGACTTAATGTACATGCAAGAAATCTCCCCGAATGCTGTGTTCGGTGTATCACAGTACACAAAGTGACCAACTTAGTTACCTATATAAAGGATATCAACCTATAGGGGAATTCCAAAATATACTTGATGGTACGTGGAAGTAGAGTCTGTAGTAGTATTGTCTAATGCATAACTGTTCGATGAGAGCTTTCCCATATATTTTACATGTGTGGAGCACCATCCAATATACCCAAAGGTACATGTAGAACGATCCTATAAACTCACATACGTGGAGCAATATTTCACCCCTGGGATATAATGCTGGAAAACAATGACATCTCCTACATTTAACAACACTGGAACACGTCTCTAGCCTAGACCTCTAAATGTTTGTGTTAATGTTACAAATTCTCCTTAGTTGATTCAATAAATTCTAATGCTTTTATTCATTTAAGTTTTGGTTTTGGGGATCACCGTGAATGTGACTTGAATACCCTAAAATGCAAACTAGCATGAGGGAATGAAATCTTTCTCATTCAATGAAAATCTATCTAAGGAAGGGAGGAGACAAAGAGTATGCAACAAATAATGTGCAAAGTGAAATTCCCTTTTAAATGTAATTATTCCAATTTTGATGCACACACAAAACCCTAAATGGAAATGCAAATATTTTTCTTTTCAAGTCACTTAATTTTCAAAAATGAAGGAAACTAAGATGCAAAGTTTAATCACTGATTCAAACAAGATTTTCATAATGATGACTAGAACACCAATTCATCTAAGCACTCAATGATCAAGAAAAATCAATTAAAAATGACCTAATGATAAGAATAAAGGAAAATATAAACAAATCCTTACCAAAGGAACTAAAAAACAAAAAAAAAACCAAATGGAGCCTTCAGAGACCAAAAGACACTCAAAGGCTCGAGGAAGAGAATCTAGAACAACATTGAACAGAGAGAAAATCAAGACAAAAGCATATTTATGCATGAACAGGGGCCAACACAGGTGCAAAGGAGGCACCAGTGCTATACAACACAGGCACAAAGAAGGCTTAGCTGGGGTGCAATGCTTTGTCACAAGACCAGAGGGTGTGTTGGTCTAGGGATGCAAAGTTCTGGCACGAGGATTGCAATTGAGACTCAATGAAAGGTCTTCCTAGGTCCATTCTTGAGTAAATAGGATAGTAAAGGTTTGAAGAAGAGGTAAGACAAACAAAATGGACAAAGAAACCACCAAGGGAATACACCATTCCCCCGTATGGTCACCAATTTGTTATGTGGAATCTATGACTATAAACAAAAGTATCTTCCTTAGGCTCGGTTGACTGAACTAGAACAACATAAAAACAAAGGGACTAATATTTTCCTTAAAGTAAATAGATAATGGGATGAAGCTTACCTGGAATCTGTCATATGCTTCACTCCTTCCTTGGCTTGAATGCTCCAATCTTAGCTCTAATCACTATAATTAGAACCTGCACAGTCAAATAACACAAGCCAATGATACACGAAATCTTTGCAACATCATCTAATTAGTTTATTCAATAGATTGACATGAAATTCAAATATATGAAAACATAACTTCATATATAGGAATACAACGAACTCTTTGAAATAATAGAAATGGAGTGAGTTACAACCAAAAATAGGTGTTGATCCTGTAGAAGAGCTTCTCCAAGTTGACTTGTCCTTTCCTTGTCATAAAGTGCACCTCTAATCAACCTAATACATGGAATGATATCTCTCACATCATTAGGATAAGGGTAGAATCACTCTCCAAAATCCAACCCCTTGCCTATGGATAATAATAAATATATAGGTGAAGTTTGTAGTTCTTGAATTCTTATCCTTTACCAATCCGGGATTGAGATCCACTCTTGATGGGAGGATGAGCTCAAGGGATAGGGATGAAAACTCCAAGGTAGGATAGGATAGAATTCAAGACTTCTATCTGAAGTAAATGGTTATAATAGATCCTAGAGGCTTTTAGAAGAGGAAGCTTGAAGATTTTTTTTTGTTTTCTTGAATTTCTAGAATCAACACACCCCCAAAACTAAGCGACTTGCTAGTGATCAACACAAGTGCACAGTAGGGAAACCTGGTAGTCAACACTGGCCAATAAGGGTTCAAGGTGCATTGGTCCTTAAAATGACTAAAACAAGGTGCTTTCAGGCAGAAACTCAGGGATTAGAAAGAGTCATGCTTAGGGCTTTGTGTAAGAATAATGACAAATTGTTCAAATGATGTGAATGACCTTGTGTAGGCCTATTAACTAGATGTGACAAAATGGCCTATAATATGGGAACAAGAACCTATCTCACCTACCCAAACCATGGTTGAAAACAAGAACGATGAGATTTTCCCTATTAGAGAAACTAATGGGGAGACCAAAATGATGAATATAAGCCCTGCTTCCCTTCCAAATTTCCATGGCCTAACCTCTGAGGATCCTGACACCTTCATGTTTGAGTTTGTTGTTTTTTGTAGGACCTATGGCTATGCCTTTGATGAGAACAAGCTGAAGTTGTTTCCTTCTACGCTCAAAGATGCAGTAGTGCACTAGTTTATGAGTTTAGCTAGAGGAAGAATCACTACCTGGGCCCAAATGCAACAAGCTTTCAATAACAAATGCAATGATTATTGTAGGTCCAAGGAAACAAAGGAAGAAATATTTAGGTTGAACCTTGGACCTGATGAATCCTTAGAAGACTATGAGGAAATATTTCAACTAAATTATAGGAGGGTCAACTGTACCCTTGATCCAGAGTCACTCAAGCTAGTTCTTCTCCAAGGGATCAGGGAGGATGTAATGGAAACCCTCAATATGCTATCCAGAGTAGACATCTACAAATTGCCTTAAGATGATGTCAGAACTGTATTCAAGAATCACTATAGGGTTGCTAAGGAAAAGGGTAGATCTAGCTAAAGCCTGGTCAGTTCCTCTTCCTCTCCCTTTACAACAACCATCAAGCATGAGATATGAAGTATGTTGGAAGATTTTAAGAGTGAATTGTTGTATATATTTTCCTTGCAAATGGATACTATGAAAATCAAAAGAAAGCAAGAGGAAGTATAAAGGGCACTAGCTATCTTTTGCCCTAGATGTATTAATGGACATCCTAGGAATGAGTGCCCACTAAATGTCATAAAAGTCAGCTCAGTATGTGAAGAGAATCATGAAACATACAAATGTCCCTCTTCCATGCCTTAAGGCTATATACTAAGGAGGGGTAGAAGGTGGGTCAAAGAATCTGCTTCATTAACCAAAGGAGGCCTCTACGTCCTCAACCATATAAACAAGGCATACAAGGTGCACATTATCCTCATTACAATCCAAATCAGAATGCACGTTTCCAGCCTTGTTACCCTTCCACTCATCCATCATGGTCCACACCTCCTCCTTTCCCTTATGTTCCTCAATATCCTCCTTAGCCTATCAACCCTCCTTTTCAGCCATATGTACCCTAATCTTCCCAATGGGGCAACCCTCACTAGGTTGGAGGCCTCAAACAACCCAACCTCCTACTTTACTGCCTCCACCTCAACCTCAACCACAACTTCCTCACCATAATCCACCTAAGCAACCTAAAATTCCTAATCAACCCAATTTGAACCCAAACAATAAGCAAGCACAATAGATTTACAGTGGGGAGACATCTTATCCTACTTATGGTGTGAAAATACAAGAGATCAACCTTTGGTCTGGGAAGGTGATTCCAGATAATCACCCACGTTCTCCACCTTGAGAGAGTGAAGAGGAAAAGGAAGAGACTACTCCTCAAGCCAATGCACCTCCTTATCCTGAAAGGTTGGTCCACCCTAACCGACACACCCCAGAAGAGGTTAAACCTATGGGAGAATTGAAGAACTTGTGTGTTAAGATACCCCTTCTCCAAGCCATCAAAGATGTTCCCATTTACAATAATCTTATTAAGGAGACACATTTCAAAAGGCATGGGAAAAGAAGAAGAGATACCCCCACCATCAATGTTGTTGGACAACTATATGATCTGATACTTGGAAGAGTATTCTCCTCAAAGTACGTGGATCCTGGTAGCCCAGTAGTGGATGTGCACATTGATGAAATTATGGTAACTAATACCTTGATTGATCTTGGGGCTGCAATCAATGTGACTACCAGGGAAACCATGTTGAAGCTCAATCTCTAAGGGGCTTTTTACGAAGACAAACAAATCTAGAGTACCTCCTGAGGGAGTTATTGAGGATGTCATGGTCTCCATTGACTCCTGGGAGTACCCCACTAATTTCCTAGTCCTCTAGCCCAAAATCAAGTTTAATGGCTATCCACTCATCCTACGAAGACCTAGGTTGGCCACTATTGATGCCTACATTAGTTGTAGGGATAAGAACATGAATATTAAGAATGAACATTTATGGAAACAACTTGTATTATATCCTACTACTCAACCCTCTATTGAGCATGATTTACCCTTATGGTTAGAGTATGAGGGAGAGGAAGAATTTTATCAGACATCCCTATACCGAGTATGCACTTTAGATAATATTAAATAGGGGGGAAACTTGATGAAGATGACCTTATTGACCATATCCTACAAAATCATCCTTCCACTGCCATACCAGTTGATGAGTTGATGAAAGAATCTGAGAGTAATCATTGGGATGATTTGTACTCTATTGACTCTAGCCAAGAACATGCAAAATTTGTGGAGAGTAACCCCATCTAGAACTCTAAAAATACACCCCTCTTTCAGCTGAGCAGGAAGAAAAATTATGCAGTGTGCTGAGGGAATACCTGGATGATTTTTCTTGGGATTATAAGAAATGAAAGGTGTGCATCCATTAGTATGTACGAATCATATTTACATAAAAAAGGGATGCAAGCCTGTGTGCCAACCCCATATAAGGATGAACCCAACTCTTAAGGACATTATGAAAGAGGAACTACAAAAGCTACTAGATGCAGGGTTCATAAATCCCATTTCAGATCGTGAGTGGGTGTCCCCTCTTGTTTTATTCCACAAGAAAAATGGGAAGTGGAGGATTTGTGTTGAATACTGAGAGCTTAACAATGCTACAAAGAAGGACCATTTTCCTTTGCCCTTCACCGACAAAGTCATAGATGGCATCGCAAGGAAGAAATTCTTCTCCTTCATGGATGGATTTAGTGGGTACAACCAAATACCGATCAACCCTAAAGACCAAGATAAGACCACATTCACATGTCCTTGGGGTACCTTTTCCTATAGAGTCCTTCCCTTCAATCTGTGAAATTCCCCTACTACCTTCTAGAGGGTAGTTCCAAGTATCTTTGCTGAACTTGTTCATGACACTGTTGAGATATACATGGATGATTTCAATCCCTATGGATGTGACTTCCAGGAAGCTCTTTCTAGTTTGTGCAAAGTCTTAAAGAAATGCATTGAAATGAACCTTTCATTGAGTCTCGAGAAATGTGAATTTTGATGAATGCAGGGACCGTCCTTGGCCATTCTATATCCAAGGAAGGGATACAGGTTGATCCAAACAAAATTTCCATCATCAAAAGGGCACCTATCCCTATAAACAAAGAGTTGTTAGGAGTTTCCTTGGATTAGATGGGTATTATAGAAGGTTCATTAAAGACTTTAGTAATCTGGCTTCACCCTTGTTTGGACTACTAGCTAAAATTTAGATTTTTATTGGAAAAACAAATGTAAATACGCCTTTGAAGTACTAAAAGACAAGTTGACCACTACACCCATCCTTAGAGGTCCCAACTGGGAATTACCTTTCCACATACACATAGATGCCTCAGATAAAGCTGTAGGGGCAACCTTAGGACAAGTGGAAGAAAAATTGCCTTATGCTATCTATTTCATCAATAAGAACCTTTCTAAATCTGAGTTAAATTATACTATCACAGAAAAGGAACTTTTGGCTGTGGTACATTCTTTGGACAAGTTTAGGCATTATATCACAAGTTATCAAACTTTTTTTCACACTGATCATGCAGCCATTAAGTATTTAATGAATAAACTTGATGTCAATGCTAGGATAATTAGATGGTTGTTATTATTTCAACAATTTTATTTGGCTATTATTGACAAACTAGGGAAAGAGAATGTGGTTGCAGATCTCTTGTCAAGATTAACCCTGCCTGAAGAAAAGGAAGAGATGGTGGATGATCAACTCCCAGATGAAAACCTCTTTTACATCTTGGTGCTTTCTCCTTGGATTTCTAAGATAGCCAACTACTTGATTGTTGGAAGTTTCTCTCCTAATCTATCCTCCAAGGAGAAAAGCAAGATTGTTAGGAAGAGTGCCCCATTCACTTGGATTGGGGGAAATATTTTTAGAATTGGGCTAAATCAGATCCCGAGGAGATGTGTGAGGGAAGAGGAGGTCTTTGAAATCCTCTTGGAATTCCATGATGGACCTTGTAGGGTCCACTTTTATACTAAGAGAACAACCTTCAAAGTTCTACAATAATGTTACTACTAGCCCACTTACATCAAGATGCAAGGAAGTAAACCACCAGGTGTGATCAATGCCAAAGGATGGGTAAGTCCACACTTGAGGATGAAATGGCCTTACAACCTCAAGTGTCTCCGGAGCCATTTGATAATTGGGGCATGGATTTCATTGGACCTATTGATCCCTCATCAGGATAGAATAAGTATATCATTGTGTGCGTTGATTACCAGACTAAATGGGTTGAGGCAAAGGTAGTCAAGGCAACAAATGAGAAAAATTTGGATGGGATAACATCTTCTACAAGTTTGATTTTCCAAGAGAATTATTCACTGATCAAGGAGAACAATTCACATCAAATCTGATCGAAGATATCATGGGGCAACACCACATCAAGCACAAGACGTCCACTGCCTATCACCCTCAGGAAGATCGGCAAGTGGAGGTCACAAACAAATCATGGGGGAACATTCTAACCAATGTTGTTAGCAACAATAAAAGATGTTGGGGATATATATTTGTAGAAGCCACTTGGGCCTACAACAAAACTTGGAAGACCACCACTGGATTTACTCCATTTAAACTAATCTATGGAAAGAATGCCATGTTATCTGTTGAATTTGAATACAACTCTTTAAGGATGGAAGCTCAGTTAGACTTGGACCTCACTACAACACAACAAGAGAGGCTACTCCAACTCAATGGTTTAGATGAATTTAGGCTGCAAGATCTCCTACACATTGAGGTAATCTAACTATAGAGGAATATTTGACATGAAAAACACATTAGGGAGAAGACTTTTTAGGAAGGAGATTGGGCCCTGCTATATAACTCCAGATTCAAGGATTTCAAGGGAAAGCTAATGACAAGATGGTTGGTTCCCCTTTTAGTGGAGAGATGTCGTGAGATTGGGTTTGTCTAGATCAAAGCAATTGATGAGGAAGGGATTCCCTTACTTGTCAATGCTTATAGGTTGAAGTTGTATAAAAGACCTCTGTCCAAGGAAGATTTTATTAGTTCAATAAACAGAGAATTGAATGTGATTGGGAGGCTCATAGCCCTCAATCTACAAAGCTTATAAAAAAGAAAAGAAAAAATAAAGTACCTAGATGAAAACCCCTATGAGGCATCTAAGGCCAACTGTAGGATTGAAAACCTCTATGAGGCAGCCGAAGAGCAAAAAAAAAGAAAGAGAGAGAGAGAAAAACAAAAACAAAAATAAAATGAAAATATCCTCAGGTGAAAACCTCCTCTGAGGTGCTTAGGGTGTGCATGCATGTTGAAAACCTCTACATAGGTAGTCTACATGTCTCGAAAAAAATACAAAAGAAAAAGAAATAAGACACGAGGAAGGAGTCCTTGCACCAATTTTGCTAACATCTCTCTTTTGCAGGACTCCAGATAGTCAGAATAACAATGGCTACAAAACATGTTCCACAGATTCATTTCTCCATTCCTTCAAACTATCCATTTCATTTTCACCCTCTTCATTCACTTCCCTATCTCTCTCCATCATCTAGACAATAATTGGACCATGTTTTGCCACCTTTTTGAAGTGCTACAAGACTGTCTTGAATTGCTACAGGAAGCAGATCCAATTTGAGAAAGGGGCCAAAGGGTTATGTTTTCTTGAGGACATGTTGGGAGAGGTCCACCAAAATACCTCCATCACTCATCCACTCCATCTGGCCAAAATTCATCCTCAAGATTCCACTTTGCGATAAAGAAAAAAAACCCCAAAAAACTCTGTCTTAAACTTTTTCACTACATACAACACCCTATGATGATCCTAATCTTGTCCCCATACCTCCTATGATTTTTCTAAGTTCTTTAATGCAATATAAGGTCTTGAGGAGGGATGAAGTGACTACTACAGGAAGGGGATCCCTCCTGTAGCAGCCTACATAGTGATAACAAAATTCTAAACTGATTTTTTACAACCCCAGAGTAGAAGATCCAACAACCTTGAGGCATCATGAGGACATATATGAAGCTAATAAGGGATACACCATCCCTAGAGAGCAAATTTTAGGTCATCCATAGATTTCAACAACATTGGAATGAGCACTAAAAATAGGCTTTCATAACAACAAAAATGATTTCATCAGTCAAGAATCATCATGCTATGAATACATGTGCAAAAGAAAACAAAGAAAATCAACACCTTCAAAATCATCCTATTATGAAGCCCAACAATAGGATGTGGGCGTCTCCAACAATGCGACATCATAGGTAGGCTTAGGTATGACACCCCTCACCTCTTCTCACCCCTCACCTCTTCTCTATGCATATAATGGAAAAATATGTTTAATGAGGAAGTTTTATGGGTTGGAGGTGGCTAGTAAACTTGGCCACCTTTGATCAGTTAACTACAGTTTAATCAGCCACCATGCAACATGGAAAGGTCAAGTTAAATGTGTTGATGATTACGAGGAGTGGGGACAACAGTTCAAAAAAGGAAACTCGTGCAAAATCCAAGTCACCAAAGTGCTCTGAGCCTTTACCCCAAAAAGGAATAAAAGGTACAAGGCTTGACTCCATTTGCATAATCATTCATTTCTAGAAAATGGTTGGAGAAGGACAGGCTATATGCTACCAAAGATTTCCTAGTGCGCCACCAAGTTTCTATAGATTGAGTTTGCAAATTTATAGGAATTTCTACAGGAGGAGCTATGGGAGGGTCTAAATTGCTACAACAAGCACATAGAGGAAGATACAGGGAGAAGTAAGGGGAGAAAAGGAGCCAAAACCACAAGATATTGTCTTGAAACCCTCTTGCGCATGAGAGAGTCATCTTGAAAAGAGTAAGTGGCCTCCTCCCTCTCTAATTCCCATACACCTGAATGAAGAATTGTGCTTGAATTAGGAAACAATTGTGCAATTGGCCCCTTCACACATTGATTCTTATGAAGAACAAATGCTGCTTTCACCAACCAAATTGGCTTATCAAGCCATTCAATCTGCATCTGATTCTTCTGCTGCATTGATTACAGTCAATGGTACCAATTCCTCTCCCATCGCAACTCCTTTTAACGATCTCCTCAATCAAGTCCTACCTATGGATGAAGCTGTTCGAGAGATCATGTCTTTAGAAGAGCGAACTTGGAAAAATTCTCATCACCTTGCTTTAGTATCTGATTCAGATGTGACACCTGTACAAATCCTATCTTTTGACCCACTTGAGATTGTTCCCTTGATTTATATGACTATCCAAACTATGGATTCGTAAGGGAAATTGGGAAATATTTCAAAGACTATGCTCATCGATATCTTGGTCAAAACAGGCATCGTGGAAAACATTCAGATTGGAGCTAATTGCAATCATAAGGAAATTGCGAGCTTCACCCGCCTTTTCAAATAATTCTACGATGTTTTTGCTTGGTCTTACGAGGAAATTCCCAACATATATCCTTCTATTGTTGAGCATGAGATAAAGGTCTATGACAATTCCAGACCTGTCCGATAAAGACTTTGACCCATCCACCCTCGGAAAACTGCAACTATCAAGACTGAAGTTGAAAAATTGTTACGTGTTGGTTTGATCTATCTTGTTCCCTTAACAAAATGGGTTTCCAATCTAGTTCCCGTAGACAAAAAATAAGGTACCATCCACGTCTGTGTCAACTACCATGATTTGAACACCGCATGTCCAAAAGACAATTATCCAAATCCGTTCATTGACCAAATAATTGATGATTGATCTGTTTGTGAGTCCTTTGAGGAATATTTACATACCGAAAGTCCCCATTCAATCTAAAGAATATGGGTGCAACCTTTTATAGGGCCATGGACTATTAATTTCATGATATCAGACACAATATTGTTCAAAGCTTACTTCGATGATCTTCTGGCTCATTCCACAAAATGAGCCCAACACCTAGCTCATCTTCGAGCAATCTTTCTTAGATGTAGGTTCTATAACATCCATCTAAATTCACATAAGTGCATATTCGTTTTCGAGTTTGGACACTTGCTTGGTTTCATTGTCTCCAAACATGAGATAAGGGTTGATCATGATAAGGTAAAGGCGATTACTCAATTTACTGCACCACAATCCATCTTACAGCTCAAAAGTTTGCAAGGGAGGGAAAACTTCTTACGCCGCTTCATCGTGAATTACACCGAATGAACGAAAGGCTTTATGCAGCTGCTCAAGAAAGGAATGCCATACTTGTGGGATGATCAAGATCAATGATAATTTGATGCCTTGAAATAAGCACTCATATCTACCTCACTATTCGGTCCTCCTGACTATTCATGCAACTTTCTCTTATACCTGGCAGCATCTCCATCCTCCATTGGCATGGTGCTGGTTAAAACTCATGATGATCAGAATTCCCATCCTGTCTAAAGAATGTGGGTGAAACCTTTCAAAGTGCCATGGACTATCCATTTCACAATATTAGACACTTCCGTCTCATTCTACGAAACGAGGCCAACACCTATCTCATCTTCAAGCAATGTTTCTTAGGTGTAGGTTCTATAACACCTCTATAAATACGCATAAGTATGTATTATTTGTCAAGTCCAGATGCCTAATTGGTTTCATTGTCTCCAAACACGGGATAAGGGTTGATCTTGATAAGGTAAAGGTGATTACTTAATTTCCCACACTACAATCCATCTTACAAATCCAAAGTTTGCAAGAGAATGAAAACTTATTATGCCACTTCATCATTAATTACGTCGAATTAATGAAAGGATTTACGTACTTGATCAAGAAAGGAGTGCCATAATTGTGGGATGATCAAGCTCAATGATCATTTGATTCCTTGAAACATGCACTCATATCTTCCCCACTAATCAATCCTCCTGACTATTCACGCAACTTTTTCTTATACCTAGCAGCCTCGCCATCCTCCATTGGCACGGTGCTGGTTCAAACTCATGATGATCACAGTGAGAATGTGGTTTATTATTTATTGAAAGGCCTTATTGGATTGAACTTTGATATTCACATGTGGAGAAGCTATCCTTGGAAGTTGTCTTTGTTGTAAATCACTTCTGACACTATATCCTACTGTGACAGACTACTGTCATCACCCTGGAGAATCCCATGAGACACATTTAGTCTTGCGAAGTCATTGGAAGAAAATATTCTAAATGGATTGTCATCCTCCAACAATCTTATTTGGTTTCCACCACTACCAAGGCTAAAAAATCCCTAGTCTTCACAGAATTATTGTTAGACCTTCCCAGAGTTGACCTAGATGAGGTAGTCCATGATCCTATGCCTGATGAATCTGTCTATCTGTTTAACTCTACTAATCCTTGGTACGGAGACATTCTTGTCGTCACATCCTCCACCAAGCCAAGCACTACTTAGTACTAAATGATACTCTATATCATTGCGGCACTGACTCAGTTCTTTGACATTATCTCACTCTTGTCAAGGTAGAACATGTTCTAAATGACTGCCATGCTGGGGCATGTCACGGTCATCTTTCTGGCATGGCTACCGCCCAAAAAATTTTGTGCATATGATACTACTAACCAACCTTGTTTAAACATTGTATTACTACATTCCAACAATGTCATCCTTGTTAAATCTATACAAAGAAAATGCGTGCAGCCCTTGCCCCTCTTCACTGGGTTATCTCCATCAGACCCTTTTCTAAATGGGGCATTGACTTAGTCACCTGTAACCCCACTTCCTCTGATATACACAAATTCATTATTATTGCCATGGACTATTTCATGAAATGGGCTGAAGCCATTCCTACTTTTCAAGCTAATGGAGAAACCACTACTTTATTCCTGTTTAATCAGGTAAACTATCATTTCGGTGTACCCTGCACGATCGTTATAGACCATGGATCCTACTTTTAGAACCACATGATATTTGAATTAACATCATTTTTTAGATTTCGACAAGAGAATTCTTCCTTCTACTACCCATAGGCCAATGGCCAAGTGGAATTCATTAATTGCGTCCTCAAAACCATGATTCCCCTGTTAGTAGGAAATCATAAAACCTATTGGCATTGCATGTTATATGCTAATCTATGGGCATACCGAACGCTAGTCAAAACTGCTACATGATTTACAACATTTAAACTTGCATATGACCTAGAATCAGTTCTTCCTATCGAGTTCCATATTCCCTCCCTCAATTTAGTTGTTGAACTCCTACCTGGTACTATTGCTAAAAAAGAGCTCTTGATCTCACTAAATCAGCTCAATAAGACTCGTCGAGATGCTGCACTAGCTGTCAAAACATATAAGCATAGAGTCAAAGCCCAATTTGATAAACATGTCAAGCCTCAATCTTACCAAGAGGGCGACCTCATTTTACTTTATGTTCATAAGCATGATCTCTTGGGGGCATGAACCATTCGACCATTATGGGTCGGTCTATATGTCATTACTGAGGTTCTTTCAAAATGCACCTATGAACTTCAAGATTATGATGGAGTACCACTCACTGAGCCTTGTAACGGGCTCTATCTGAAAAAATGTTTTTCCTAGCGTTCTATTGGGCATCTACTTTGTAATTTTATGTATATAAGTTTTGCTTCTTTTGGTGTGTTTGGATTTTTTAGCTTTTAAATGGGTATTTGTCTCATACACGTCTCTCATTACACATATGTCTTCATCACCCTTATGATACGTCGTATATGCTAATGGTGCCAGTCATCGCACATGGCACATTACATCAACTGCTTGAGACCTTTACACACGTGAGTTGGAATTACTTAGTTCTGGGGGAGTTTTTCTTGGTTTTGTCACCAACAATACTGCTGAGTACATGTCTGTGACCAAACTCCTTACTGAAGCCTCATCTCAGGACATGTCCAATATGGTGGTTAGGTTAGACTCTCAGCTAGTTGTTATGCAATTGACTAATCACTACCACATTCATAATCCAATCTTGTTACATTACATTTTAAGGGTACGACTTTTGGAACGTTAATTTGAGTTTATTACTTATGAACACATTCCTAGAGAATCTAATGCATTAGTTGATTCATTGGAAAATTATGTATTGGATTGGCATCTATCCCATTCTTTATAGTTACATGTATGAATGTAAAATTTTCATAGTTAAAAATTTACAAAGATCAAAGAAAACGCATACACCATTAATCACCAAAAAATATATGTATATATATATAGATCATGTCCAGTCTTTTTACATAAAAATCCCCAAAACTTGGGTGTTTTAAGTACAAGAACAACTCTGCTAAGCCTTGCTCTGACACCTATTTGCCATATCCTACTCATGCTGAGTTTTCTGCTTATGGTAATAGATAACTGCTCTCGCTATCCTCCTTAGAGGCACAAGAAATGGCTCCGGCACGCCCACTGTGTGCCACTGCATTGGAACGATATCTCTCTCATGGGAAGAGGTGGCACACCCACTGTGTGCCATTGCATATGGAACAATATCTCTCTCATGGGAAGAGATGGCACACCCATGCTCAAACCTTCGAGGTTCCTAGAAACCTCACATAGACTTTGTGTGTCATCTCCCTCTTCGGCAGTTGCCGCCTCCTCTGTTGCTAATCCAGCCCCAGATAGATGATCACCTCACCTATCATGGCGAGGCATACCCACAGGACGTACTGGTGCCACATTTGTGTCAAGAAAACACTTCATGTCAAAACCTTTTCGCCCATAAAACAAAAAGATTGCATAAACTTCAAAAGACAAAAAACACTTTTTTCACTTTGATCAATCCTCTTACCTAGTGGCGCCCATTGAGTGCCAGGTGGAAATATCAGTTCTGGATCCCATGAGTAGTTCATGTCGGTATACATATCATCCTCAATCATTAGGATCTAGCCACTGAGCCACTCAAATAAGTCATCCTCGAAAAAGTGTCTAATCAATCCCCCTCTAGTACGAGGTGCCAGGGATGCCTATCGCTCTTGTCTAGGCTCCTTGGGACTGGTTATACAAAGACTCATATGATGGCTCATCATGGGAACTCTCTCTAGGATAAAAGACATGATTAAAGTGATGTACCCAAACTCCCTTTGGGCCTGGGTCTTACATGCTATGAACTCTACTTTCACTTGACGGAGGACTCCCTCACACTATTGAATACCTGCAGCTCTAAACAATCTATTTCTAGTAGAAACTAGGCCTTTGTAGGCACACGTTGACTCTTAGACCCTTCCAGGCATACGATCATCCATAGGATATACCTCATAGGTCTTATTCTGATCTGCTTTATAGGAATCATGTTTCTCACTAGCCGTCTGCCTTCTTTGTAGTATGTTTGGATCAACTCCATGGTGGTCCTAGGATCAACTCTCCCTCCTATCAATTTTACTCGTGCACCTCTGCACGATAAACTAGTGAGGATATATATATCATCTCTCTCGATCGAGAGCTCATGGTCCCCAATCCTAAACACACCCTATTGTTCATCCCACCACTGGATGATCCAACTAAAAATATCCTCTTGACTCTTCATTAGGTCAAGCCTAACATACTTCAACAACCCACACCTTCGCAAAGCTTCCAAATAAAACTGATCATTTAACATTTGTAGTTCCTCAACATCATGAGCTCTTTCTCTCCACAAACTCATTTTGCAATCTTAATTCCTCCACAACAAAACACTTGAATTAGTCTTTTGCTGGAAAAAAACCCCTTTGAAATCAATAAAGCCAGGTTTATCTTGCACTTGGCTGGCTAACACGACCCTCTAGAGCCCACAGGGTGTTCTAATGCCCCTCCCTTTCACAGCCAGGGCATTTAACATGCACCATAGCCTCAATGACTGCGTTAGCAGGTCAAGCCACCTAGGGCTTGCTCAAAACTAGAAAATTAATCAACAAAAGGACTAAAATAAGTATTTAAATGAAAGATAGGGATGAATCCATCTACCTAGAACTGACGACGTCGACTGGTCATGTGGATTGTTTGCAATCACTCGGGAAATTTCTACTCCTTTTACTCCCTAGAACATTCTCACAGAACTCAAACAGTGAAAGTGAGGGCCTATCACCCTTCTTATAGTCACTCTAGAGGTATGACTCACTCTAACTAGTCATTTAAATTGAAGTTTTTCATTCCTATATGATTTAAACATGCGCCATACTGATATGCTGTAAAATTTTACTTATGCTCTAATGACATTTTAGTGTGTTTATATAGAGTTGACCAAGTTTGACTATGGATGAGCAATTTATTTCTTGGGACTTTTTCTTGCTCTTGAACTAAAAAATCCTCAAGTTACCATCTCAGGGCTCGTAAAACTCCTACAAAGAAGATATGAGCACTTTCATTTCGGGACCTTCTCTCGCTTTTGAACTGAAAAATCCCCGAGTTACCTTCTTCGAGCTTGTAAAACTCCTACGAAGAAGACTTGAGTAGTTATTTTATCTCTTTTTTTATCTCTCCTTAAATTGAAAAAATACATATCGAGTTTTCTTCATTTGACTCGTTAAAATTTTATGAAGATCTATCGAGTTTTCTTCGCTTGACTCGTTAAAATTTCACGAATAATATCAAGTTCACTTTGTCTCTTTGTAGTCATAACAAAATGAGGTTGACATCTATTGAGCATAGGTTTATCACTTCTTCAGGAATCATTGGACTAACTTACAGAAAAAGGAACTATCTGGGTATATTATTAAACCTTTGTCACACTCGGTCATCAACCATGACAAAGGTACCCCCTTGGAGTTGTTCTTTATGATCTTTTCATACTCGCTAAATATAAAAAGAACATCGAGTTTACCCATTTGGACTCGTTAAACTTAATCAGATGGGGAAAAATTGGACAACACATTGACTCAATATCTATATTCGAAAGGATCTTTTGGCAACAGTCTATCCCTTGAACATGGCACTTCCTCAGCAAACCTCTTTTGTCAGCATCTCAGAGAACCTTACCATGCTATGAGTTTAGCCTTCATACTCTGATGTACCTGCATCCCTGTATCCTAACACTCTTTGGTATTCATGAGTATAAGCCACCTGGTAACCTTGGTGTCACGCCTTCTTTTGTTCAAGGGATTATTTTATCCTCTGCTTCCTATATCGACCATCCATCATATGCCTCAAATTTTCCCTCCATATGTTTGACCCATTGTTCAAAATTTATCTCCAAAACAATCATTCTGGTCTCGTTTCATGTCAACTGATGTAGGACGCCTCATTGCCTTCCTTTTGACAGATATATTCCTATCAACTTCAACCCTCTATTTACGAATCAAATCCAAAAACATATCAGTAACCTAGAACTTGCAGTCCTTAGTGGCAGGTTACCTTGCGTTTGATTGGGGGTTTTCATCATTGGCTCCCAGTTGAATGATTCTACGAGTGTTCGACGACAACATCGTTCTCACATCCACTAGATTTTATTGCACATCTTGGAGACCATCATCCTTATCAGTGGCCATCATCGCGTCTATTAATAGTTTTTCATCATTGACTGGTAATTAGACGATTTATCACATGTTGGAATTCAACTGCTTTATTCACATGTGCATAAATATGTTGTTCAGATAAGCAACGATGAAGAACTTGGGTAGAGACATAACTCAACCTTGTTCTCTCCCAAGCTGCATATATTGTTTTTAGAGACAACTCATCATATTTATCATATTATGGAACAACTTCCATATTGTGCCTATTGGTGGACACAATAGTCAGACCTATTCTTTGGGAAATCACTTTGACATAGCTATTGAGCATGGGAATTACCAACTTAGGACATGAACTTTTATTTTTGACATATGTGGCTTGTTTCAGGTCTCCCTCACTCCCGAAGCTCCAGTCCTCTTTCTCTTCTACTACAATATTTATAAATTATTTCGACCATCGCCTTAATATTTGATCTCACACTTTAGGGGGAAGCTATTATACAACAAAATTACCTCCTCATCAGCTTAGAGGAGAAAGACACATTGGTTCTAAAAAATACCTAAGTTACATGCCTATTTGCCAGGGTAACGCACCCTAGAAACATACATGGATAGTTATAACGCTTTCCAACTCTCATCCAAAAGCGTTAATCCCTAGGTTAATGTATTGTTTTGCCTAAAGGGAAGCGTTAATAGATATTTATGAGATTCCAAAGGCCAAATCATGAGTTGACTAACTGACACTCTTCTTTTCACTCAAATGTCAACTTGAAAATTAGGAAACATCCACCTCATTCCTAACTAAGGACATTGTTATTCGTAAAAAAGTCTCACGGGAAGGGAAAGAGCAATAAATCGAGGCAACATCCAAGCTTTTGCCTCATTGTAACTCATGAAGGAATTGAAAAGGATGAGCCTATCTCCATCTATAAATTGGATGCTCGATTATTGTAAGAGGTCGAATGGTTGTCGAAAGTTTGCAATAGCTTAAGTATTGTATGCTTCTAAGAAGTTGAGAGAAAAAAAGAGTTGAGCTGAAGGATTGGAGGAGGCTTGATCCAACCAAGATAGTTGCAATCATCCTTCTTCTATCTAACAATATATATATGTTTTTGTGTTGTCTACTTGACGATGTCAATATTGTATTCCTTTACATGTTGGTTCGATTTCGTGATTAATAAGTAGCTTAGATGCATGCTATCTTATAGTCTCTTATATATTGATGTTTTGATTATCATAGTTTATATGCTGTGGAGATTACACTTTGTCTTGTTTATATGTAGGTTTTGATATAGGAGCTGGTGGAGAGGTCTTCCACTTTGCCACACTGAGTTCTCCAGCAAGACTACACCAAAGGTTGAGGTAATATTTCTCCTTTTGGTTTGTCAATCATGGATTAATATGAATATATGTGTGTTTCTTTGTGACAGTTGCAGCTAATCTTAAACAGTTTTCCTTAGGTCTTGAGAAGACTTGAGAGGGTATTTCATCCACAACCACCTGTGCATTAATCCCTATAGCATTTGTCCACCTCCTTAACTCTCTAAACTTGGCTTGGGACCACCATATCCTCTCTAACTAGTTCGAGTTCATTGGCATCCGAGTGACTCCTAGTCCAAGTGAATATCACAGAGGATAAGATCCACCATTTTCAGGATCAAGGAGGGAACCATTCCTATTTTCAAGGGAGCTGATTCAGCCTCCCTTTTGTAAAAATATGCTAGAGGAAGAGCTCATTAGGATTCAAAGTTTTTATTCATCTAGGTGTAGCTATTGATCTCCAAGCATTGACATTGTCACTTTCAACTTTTATGTGATGCATTAGGCCTGCACTTTTTGAAAATGAGAAGTTGGATTTTAAGCTGCATCTGAGTTAATTTCAGATGGATGAGACCCTTGGGTTTGGGCCCAACCAAAGGATTTGGTCCCCCTTCTTGTACTTATGTTTCTTCTTGATTCCAAGAAGTTCATAGTTTCTTGCATTTCAGAAGAAGTTAACCTATAAAATCCTGTGGTTGCAGCCTCTACATCAACTCTCTTGTGGGAGAATGAGTGGAAGGATTCACAACCACAAATCAAAAATATTGTATTTATGATTTCTTGGAAAAATATTAGTATTGGTTGTCTTGTTTTACATTTTCTTTCTATAGTTTAGAAGTTATTTCAATGAGTAGATCAGTGGCTTGCACGAATTAGATGTAATTTAAATTCAACTTATCTTTTTCATTGTAAGTTATTTCATTTTGGAAATGATAAAGGAATGCATGCAAATGATTTATTGTAGGGATGATTAATCTGCATGGAAGGGAACCTTGATCACTTCCATCCTGATCTCTTTCACCTTCTCCTTCCACCTCCAAGCTCTGTCCCCAAAACCATGTTTTATAAGCTATTATGTCTAAGTCACTGAGAGCACTCACCCTAGTGCAAGGCAGGCCTCCGAGAGGTCCCCAGCTTGGATAGGGGCTCAAACCAACCCTCTTTAATTTGATTCAACTACTATTCACCTCTCCATACCCTCAAGTCAATGTTTCCACCTTCAAACACCACTTGGATGCCCTCCTGTAGCATTATAGGCCTGCATGTAGCAATCACCTGTAGCAAACTTGTAGTCGCCTTTTTCTTCATCAATTTCGATGCACAATGCAACTTTAACCTAGCATAAATGCATAATTACCTCTAGCTGTGATGATATGATCAATAAAATCTCCTAAGCCACTCCAAACCTTCCTTGTCTTCACTGCAAAAACATAATAGAGTTAGTTTCTTTATCATGCAAATAGGTTATTGATTTATGAGAAAGTATGAAATAGGTAGATGGCACTTGTGATTCTGATTGGTAGTTTGATGAATTATTCAAGATATATTAGTTTATTTTCTAAAGTAGATGAGTTAGTGTGATGAATTCTATAAGATAACATAACTTTGTTCTACAAGTAGGTTAGCATTTATCTTTTCATGAATTGAGTAATTAGGGTTTTACAAGTTGAGTCAATGGAATTTCCATTTTACTTAGAAGAAATTTCCAATTTGTCTTTTTATCAAGATTTCATTATAATTCAGTAGAAGGAAGGGTCTTTGAGAACTTTTTGATCTAATGTCATAACTAAGGGTGGCATGAGTGGAACCTTCTCTACTGTGCATATAGCACTACCACGTTGAAGTTTGTATGAACCCCAGGTTGATAATTTGATTTAAGGATCCCTTTGGAGTTGAAACATTCTTGATGCAATACTAGGGCTCACTACCATGAATACCCATAAATGGAAAGACAAGGTTGCAACCGTTGTCTAACCAGGAAAAATCCATGCCAATGACAACAAATGAACCTAATGCACACATGCATATGCCATGCATTCCGAAACAACCTAGGAAATCATACATGCAACCTGTTACCAACAAGTATTCCCACTGAATTCGCTTGATCCAACCTTTCCTCGCCTAATCCTTACTTTCCTTTGCTTGCTTTCTCCTATTGGTGCTCTTCTCATCTCTGAAGCTAATTCCAAAATTGAACTGACAAAATGCCCCAAATCGTTGTTATGAATCCTTTTTATTATTGATGCCTTTAATTTCTTCATTTTCCTCTATTTTCCTTCAATTTACTCCTCACGTGAAACTTGTGACCTTTTACCTTCCTTTTCTCCCATTTTCCATTATTTTCATAAATAAAATGTCAATAGTGCCATTTTTCCTTTGATGATGCCTTTGCCAATTTCCCCTTAGTCATAATAAACCAAATGGACACCCACCAGGATGTTTTTCCCAAAATTCATCTTGGAATATGTGTCCCATGACCTTGGTCTTATTTTTCCTTTATTAACTTTATTACATGAACTTTTAACCCAGGGTTGTTACAGTCTCGTCCTTCCCTTGAGATTTAACACATGATGCCATTTGTAAACTGGTTCCATTACTTCTAATTGCTAGTTGTTAAGGTGATTTAGATGGGGACTAATTCCCTTTAAACTACATGGTTGTATTATTAATTTCAATGACCTTCCCTTACTTGTTTGCACAGACCTTCAAGCTAAGAACACGATATTTGATGTGATAGGGTCCACCTTTAAGGCTTGTTCAAAGTTCCTTATGAAAAAAGCTTTGTAAACCTTATAATAATTTTTATTTTCTAACTCCATGTTCACGGGATAGGAGAATTAAAATTCAATCCCTGGTCCAATGCTAGCTTCCCCTACTCCAAAGAAGCTCTTTGATTAGCCATGAAATCTACTACTATGTTTAATTGTCTCAAGACATGGAAGAATTAAATGTTCTCAAATTGCATTGTTTGTAAAATAATTCATTGAATGATTAAAGGAAAACTCGTGCTTTGTGGCCCTTTAGCTTTCCATAACTGGCAGATGGCAATCATTGAATCTCCATAGATTGTTAGTTTGGTAATCTTCCTTGTCAATGTGACTTCTAGGCCTTGCCAGAGTGCCAAGAGATGTAACATTATTAAATAACAGATGTAACATATCCTTTTGGTAGTATAATATTTATATTGTTTTGTTGTTTACCCTATTTTTTGGGTTATTTTTAATTGTATAAGACAACAAAATTAGCAGAGGGTTGAGAAATAAAAGTGGATGGCTTTTCATTGAAAATTAATTGTTTGGTTTTGATATCCAATTATTGGGAATGAAACTTGGTGATCTCAAACCACTCTAATGAATGAATTGGTTAATTAACTAAGCCATCTCATAACAAAAAAGGATAATGGTTCATAAATATAATTTTTAAAGGTAATAAATAATATTTAATAAAATACGATAAGGCATTGATGATTAAAAGGTTGTGAAGTGATGTCCTCATATAATTCTCAAGAGTATTCATAACTAATTTCCTTAATAATGTAATATACGTTAATTAACATAGTTGAGTGATGAGGATGATATTGCTAAAGAAACCAATGCAAAAAATAAAGAAGTTAACAAATCACTAGAAATCAAAATAAGTTTAGTTTAGGAATCATATTGAAAGGCACAACTTATCTAAGAATCACCAAATAAATAAAAGTTATTAGTTGCATCCAAGGTAAAAATCCAAGATAATATTGATTAAGCACAATCATTAATTAGTGCAAGTTGAAATGGGCCAATTTCCTTCACCAATTACATGGGTTCAATTGAAGAAAGGGCTCAATTAGACCTTTCACCATTTTGGATGGAGAATCCTTTAGTTTATGACCTAGTTTCCATTACTAATTTTGTGAGTTTAATTTTAGAATGTGGGTTGTGAGCATAAACTAATCTAACTTATCGTCGCTAAGAATCAAAATCCTAAATACATATAAAAATAGCATAAATACATGTAACTAATAAGTCAAAATTAATATACTAACTCATCAATTATAGAATTTTTAATATAGAAAACAATAAAAGGAGGTGACCTTACTATTAAAATTGAAATCCACTCCATATCCATGTTATTAGCACCAATTATAAGAAAAATTAACGACATATAGAAACAAACATGAGAAAAATATGCAATTGTAATATCGTTTTTTTAAACAGAAGTTTGAAAAAGCTATGAGCAAAAAAGAGTAATCCAAGACAACATATACACCACAATTATTTAGAAATGAGAGCATGGGAAGATGAATATTTTAGGCTCTTTGAGTCTTTGTATTCCATCCAACGACTAAGATATGCTTCTTACACATTTATTTTGTCTTTTAGATCATATTTAATGGATTATGAACTTTTAGAACTTCTTGAGAAAGTGAATAATGATGTTTTTCTAATGGGGCTTGATTGAGAGCCAACCTATCCTCCAACTTATTTAACTTCCTTTCTAACTTTGATAAGAATATTTTTCATAATCTCATCTCCTTCGTTGTAGCAATATATTCTTTCTGTAGTGCTCCCTCCCACCCCCTTAAACTTCCCAGGTTGATGGGAGGTGTTGCTTTCAACTAATCTGACCTCCGTGGTCTCAATATGGAAATGGGATTACAAAATTCTTCCCTTTCCTAAAGTTTGTGGAATAAACTTTGGAAAACAACATGACACTCAACTCAGAAAGAGATTTTTGACGACACAAATTTCACCTCAATCTAACCTTTGGATTGAGGGTTATTCCCTTTAAAATATTGACCATTTATCTCCTACCGCATTATCAAGACATGCCAAGTGACAATCACACGTAGCCCTGCCACATCATTCACTATGTTTACATGACACCCACGTAGTATCAACAACACATTCATGGTGCTTTCCATGCTATTCTAACCTGTGGGTCCCACTGACCTGACCTTTTAGTGAAAATCCACAACTCCCATTATATCCCACCACAGGGATATTTGGGTGTGCACATAGTTTGCGGTTGGAAAAAATCTCAGACCCTCATACCTCCTCCTACTTACAATAACATCCAGGCTTCTTGATCTTGCATCTTGGCCCTCACCCCCGGATGTTTTGGATCCCTAGATACATTCACTTCTTGTGAGATGATCCGAATACAGGTATCGATATCCTGGTACAAGAATAGAGTGCTCTGGTATAGGAGACCAAAGCTCTTGTATGAAGGCCGAAATATTTAGTGCGAGCACAATACATACTTCCAATGCAGGAACATTGCTTTAGTACAAGAATGTCGTTCCAATACAAGAACATTGTTGTAGTGAAGGAATGATGGTTCAGTGCAGGAAGGAAAATCTTTAATGAAGAAAAACACACTTCACAACCTAATTATTTGTCTATCTTATGACTGCACTGACATTTAGTCTTAGATATCTGCTTTTCCATATTTTAGTGTTCAAGATTGTTTATGTTGATTTGAAGTCCCTTTCATTGAGTTTTTGCAACGTACCTTCCTTTTTTATTCCAACACCAGAATTATTTTGGTGTTATTTTCTTTCCATTCTTTTGATTCTGCAAGGGTAATTAGGGAAGATAGAAGCAGGGTTTGTAGGTTTCCGAAGTCCTTCTCTGGCATTTCAAGTGTTGCACATCCAAGTTTACGAACTCCCGAATTGACAATTAAATTTTGGTACATTAATATGCCCTATATTACACCCAACATTTTGGTGCAATAACTAGGGAGACGCTTAAGGGATTCACCTTGGTGACCCGTTGCATTTGGTTTTCTTTTCACCTAGTTTCCCTTGCAAGTTTATGTTCTTTGAATTTATTTATTTCCTACACGTCTTGGTTTTTTTAAAGGAATTTCATTTCCCAGGTGTTGTAAGAACCCCCCTATATATACTAATCCATGTGATGATAGAATATACCAGTTGGCTTACTGAAAACGAGAAAGTGATATTTTGAGGAATCATTCAATGAGGAGTTTTGATGCTGCTACAAATACATGTAAATCATCCAATGAAGAACTCGTAAGTGCAGAATTTAATATTCTGCTTGAACATAAATTTAATATTATTAAATCTTTGATTTCAAAATTGTAGGAAGAACAAAGGAAGGATGAAGAACCATTGTTGATCTTTTGTGCCAACTATAGAAAGAAACACTTCCTTAGAAACTGTCCACTTAGTAGCCTGAAAGTTTGCAGAATTTGTGAAGAGGCTCATGTAACAGAACATTGCCCATCACTACCAGGATTACTAAAGGTACTCAGGAAATCAAGTAAGGAATCAAATCAACCACTAGGTATAACTCAAAACCCATCATCATTCAATACTTGGATGAATGCTTAATCTCCTAAGCAAGTTTCTCAACAGATTTATAATCCTGCAGTTCCATGGAGAAATTTTAGTCCTCTTCCAATTGAATATCCTACTTCATGGCCACAATGTCCCTCTCCTTGGCCCTCCTCCTCAATTCAAACATCCCCATGGGCTCAAGAATGGTTTGGATCCTCTTACCAAGGGAAGTCTTTCGTGCAATATCAATTACTTGAACAAAAACAACGACGACAATTTCCACTTAATGCACCACCAAGTTATCCTCCTCCATGGTCACAATTACCTGTGCACCCTTATGCTAATCTATACCCTAGCCCTTATCCTACTCCATACCCTAGTGCTCATCCAAACCATATTCCATATCTTAACCCAAACCCTAGACCTAGCCCTAATCCATACCTTAATCCATATCCTACACTTAGTTCAAACTCTAGACCTAACCTTAGTCCAAACCTTAACACAAATCCTAATATAAATCCAAAGCCTAGTCCAAGCCTTAACCCAAACCCTAGCCTAAACCATATCCCAAACCCTAATCCAAATCAACAGGTTGCACAAGAATTTAAAACACCTATACTTCCCGTTGATTCCCTTATTGAATATAATGATACATCTTCAAGGTTGGGGGAAGAGGTGAGTTTGGAAACATATACTATCACTACAGAACATTCACCTCAGGAAGAAACTTCACCATTAGAGGAGCAATATATAATTGGAACATGTCCTGAATTTGTTGTTGAAACTAAAAACCCTAAAATTTCCCTTAATCATTCTTGCCAATATGAAAAGAAAATATTGAGCCTGGACTTGAGGGGCTTCTCTTTTCTCTTTCACTAGAGCCCTTATGCCTCCCATAGAGTGATTATCAAGTTGTGGAAGATTTGTACAAGTTGGAGAAACATAAATATGTGGATCCCATTGAATCTTGGTTTCAAGAAGTCATCAACACACCTTATTCCCTCATCATTCAACAACTCTTGGTACCATATCAATTAAAGCAATTGGTTGCTCATACTCTAGTATGTCTCGAAGTTTATTCTTTAAAACTGAGTGTGAGTATATTTAGGATTTTGCTACACACATGGCTACATTGGAAGTACTCCTACACTTGAAGGAGATCTTCTGCTCTCTAAATTAGGGTAGGGTAGTATAAGAGCAATGAATAAAAATGTCATTTGAAATAAAATTGTATAACACTCTTGTTAAATTGGCAACTAGGGCCAAAATTCATGTGGGTCATCTTATTCATGGCTAATAATATTTTTATTAGATTCCTTTCATCGAGAGGTGTAGGATTGATCTAAATATCATCCAATTTAGATAAGTATTTATGGAGATACGAATTTATTTTATGGAATTATTATCAAGCCAACCTACAACTCATGTAGGCTCAGAAGCCCAACAGTCACATCTATTCAAACATTAATGTTGTGTATAAATACAGGAGGACTTTTCCTCATTCTCACTCACTCATCTCATCACATCTCTCTCTCTCTCTCTCTCCTACACAGAAAAGAGGGTCTTCTCTACTGCACAAAAAAGAGTCTCTCTCTCACACATGTGGAAGGAAGCTACTGAAGCTGAAGCTACAACTGCAGATCCAAGATTTGACCAGCGTGGACCATCAAACCTCCTCTTCTAAAATATGTTGTAGGTTTTTCTGAACCTACTCTAAAGGACAAAACTTTTGGTGGTGGAATCAAGCTGATTCGATGGTCGGTTTGCGAGATATCGACTGCCCTAGTTTGTAGGAAGCTGTTAAAACTGAAGCTGCAACTGCAGATCCAAACTTTGACCAACGTGGACCATCAAACCTCCTCTTCTAAACTATGTTGTAGGTTGATCTGGACCTACTCTAAAGGATGCAACTTTTGGTGGTGGAATCAAGCAGACTCGACGGTCAGTTTGCGAGATATCGAATGCCCTAGTTTGGAGGAAGCTGTTGAAACTGAAGCTGCAAATGTAGATCCAAACTTTGACCAGCATGGACCATCAAACCTCCTATTCTGAACTGCACTGTAGGTTCATCTAAACCTCCTCTGAAGGACGCAACTTTTGGTGGTGGAATCAAGCCGATCAGACGGTCGGTTTGTGAGATATCGACTGCCCTAGTTTTGATGATGAAGTCGCTAATGCTGATGTTGTTGATCTAGGGTTTGCTATTGCTAATATAAATCAAATTTATTATACTATTTCTCTCTTCTGAATTATTGAAGATAAAAGAATATTTGATCAAAGGGTTTCCCCACACATTGTGGGGTTTTCCCCTGGCTAGCCGCCACATCTTGTATCTCTTGTCTTGGCTTGTTTTTTGTCGATCGTTTAATGTTCTATCTGCACGTTACTTTATGTACATGTGATTGCTAATCTATGGAATATAATAAGAAAAAGAAGTAAATTGTTATAAGCATAGAACATACCATAACTTAACATGGAAT
>APFE031439305.1:0-10965 GCA_000404065.3 Pinus taeda | reverse complement strand
TCAATAGCAAAGGTAAAAGGAGTGTTGGAAATCAAGGAAGAGGACAACCATTCAAGAAGGCTAGAAATTCCAAGATGTATTAAATGCACATGTCCTCAAAAAGAACCTGTTGTCCATCTCGGCAATGGAAGACAAAGGCTACAAGGTAACCTTCAGCGATGGCAAGGTACACATATGGAAAAAATAATGTTAAATATGCCTTTACTCTTGGGTTTCGTGTTGATTCATTATATCAGGTCGATGGAAGTCTGCTAGGTGTCATGTCTTATGACACATCTCTTCAGTCAGAACTTTGGCATCGGAGGTTTGCCCACCTTCATTATAAAGCTCTACCCAATGTAAGACAAATGGTGATAGGGATGCCCGAATTCCAAGTAGAGAAAGAAGGTGTATGTCCAGGATGTGCCGAAGGAAAGTTCAAAAGGGGACCATTCCCCTCAAGCCAAAGCAAGACCTCTGATATATTACAGTTGGTTCACTCAGGCATATCTGAGGATGGCATTAAGAGGGAGACTACTACACCACACACTCTTGAGTAGAATGGTGTGGCAGAAAGGAAGAACTGTATGATTGTGGAAGCTGTCTCTATGGGTAGATGATGTAACAATGCCTAATGTGGAGGAACAGATGGATCCTATTTATTCACCTGAGCCTTCCTCTTCTAGGAAGAGGCCTTCATGGCTTAGGGGGATACTTGATGATGCTGAAGGACATGCTGCACCCTGAGGAACCTTCCGTGAAAGTATGTAACCTAACAGGTATCAGAGATACCTGACCATCATGAGCATGATTATACAAAATGAGCCTTCATCATTCTTAGATGTCGTCAAGCATCAAGTATGGAATGATGCTATGACCAAAGAATATGAGTCTATTATGAAGAATGATGTCTGGGAAGTAGTTACTAGATCCCAGGACAAGACAATTGTCATGTCAAAATGGCTTTACAAGATAAAGCATGCAACAAATGGAAGTACGGAAAAGTATAAGGCTCGTTTTGTTGCTCGTGGTTTCTCCCAGAAGGAAGGTATCGACTATGATGAGATATTTTCACCTGTTGCTAGATATACAACCATCTGCTCGATCATAACCCTTGCGGCTTCATAAGGATGGAACCTACATCAGATGGATGTCAAGACTGCGTTCTTGCATGGTTCGATCAAAGAAGAGGTCTACATGGAGAAACCTGAAGGATTTGAGATTTATGATCAAATATCTCATGTATGCAGGTTGAAGAAGGCTCTTTATGGGCTAAAGCAAGCACCCAGAGCATGGTATGAGAGAATTGATAGCTACTTGATGAAGCTGGGATTCACTAGGAGTGAAGTCGATCCTAAATTTTACTTTAAGGTTGAAGATGAAAAACCTCTCATACTGGTGTTGTATGTGGATGACCTCTTTCTAACAGGTGCAGACCCTCTCATTCACAAATGTAAGAGGGAGATGGCTTCTAAATTTGAAATGAAGGACCTAGGACCAATGCACTATTTCCTAGGACTTGAAGTGTGGTAGAAGCCAAGGGAAATTTTCCTATCTCAAGGAAAATATGTGGTGAAGATATTGGAAAGATTTGGTATGGTAGATTGCAAGCCTGTAACTACCCCGATGGAGCTTGACTTCAAGAAGTTAAGCGGTAGTGCTGCTGGACCTGACTCCCGTCCAGATATATGTTTCACAGTCAACATGTTGAGTCAACATATGGTTGAACCTCACCACATACATTGGAATGATGCCAAGAATCTGTTGAGATATCTTCGTGGCACAATCACTTATGGGTTAAGATACACTGCCAGAGATGTGAGACTACTTGGATACACTGATGCTGATTGGGAAAGCAATGTGGAGGACCGTAAGAGCACTTCCAGGTACTGCTTCTCCCCGGGATATACTTTGATATCCTGGATGAACAAGAGGCAGAAGTTGGTGGCCTTGAGCACTGCTGCAATAGAGTATATTGTTGCTAGCATGGCCTCCTGAGAGGTAGTTTGGTTGAGAAAGCTCTTTAGTGAGTTGTTTGGATTTACATTGGATACCACCGCGATCCTATGTGACAACCAGAGTGGGATTCATTTGTTAGAGAATCCCGTATATCATGATCTCTCCAAGCATATCAATTTCAGGTACCACTATATTCGAGATATGGTGCAGTGGGGATATATAAGGCTCCAACATATCGATACAAATGAATAGGTCGTCGACATTCTAACAAAGTCCCTTGGGAAAGTAAAATTCCTAACTTTTCGAGAACAACTTTGAGTTGTTCAAAGACCCTCTGATGAGGGTCCTGTATGATGCATTTAGCTCTGGGAGCTCCAAGGGGGTGCAGGGTACTTCTTGGAGCAACATATGACCACATGATGATTCACTATCCCCTGGTGGTATACCTGTACACCCCGTGGCGACTATGTAGCAGGATTGATGTGTTATCTTATGAGGCCTGGATTGATGTGTCCTCCATGGAAATTGTAGCAGGATTGATGTGTTCTCCATGGTGATTGTAGTAGGATTGATGTGTTCTCCATGGCGATTGTAGCAGGATTGATGTGTTCTCCATGGTGATTGTAGCAAGATTGATGTGTTCTTCTGTGAGGCCTGGATTGATGTGTTCTCCATGGCGATTGTAACATGATTGATGTGTTCTCCTGTGAGGACAGGATTGATTAGTTCTCCTGTCAAGGCATCCTACCCATGCAGTCTTAGACTCATGGGAAGTACCTCTCATCTGATCAATGAGCAGGGAAATGAAGTTAGGGACCATAGTACTGTACCGATGGACGCATCGTTGTATCTACCATACTCCCTATGCTAGGATGACCTCCATTGGTCTGGGATCAATGATACTGGTCTGGGACCAGTGGTAGAAGTGGTACACTCTATGAAATTGACTTTAGGTCAGTTGAGACTAGTCTGGGACCAGTGGTATGCACTCTGAGACTGACTTTGAGTCAAGGGAGGATGTTATTAGTATGGGACCAGTGGTAGGAGTTGTACATACTATGACACTGACTTCGAGTCGGTTGAGACTGGTCTGGGACCAGTGGTACATACTCTAAGGTTGTCTTTAAGTCAATATGATACATCCTCAATCATTTCTTCTTCTTCATAATTCAGACAAAAGCAGAGCAGAACAAAAGAAAGCAGAGCATAGCAGAACAAAGTAGAGTAGTACAAAGCAGTACAGGTAGAACAGAGAAGAGCAAGCAGGATAGAGTAGAGTAGAGTAGTGGTCAAGCTATATAGGATAGTACATTTGATGGATGAATAGTAGCGACCAAAAGACAGATTGCGGATGGAGTTCTCCCTAGTTGAGAGGGAGTGTTAAATTGGAAACTAGGGCCAAACTTCATGTGGGTCATCTTATTCATGGCTAATAATATTTTTATTAGATTCCTCTCATTGAGAGGTGTAGGATTGATCTAAAGAACATCCGATTCTAATAAGTATTTATGGAGATATGAATTTATTTTGATTATGGAATTATTATCAAGCAACCTACAACTCATGTAGGCTGAGAAGCCCAACAATCGTATCTATTCAAACATCAACGTTGTGTATAAATACAAGAGGAATTTTCCTCATTCTCACTCACTCATCTCATCACATCTCTCTCTCTCTCCTGCACAGAAAAGAGGGTCTTCTCTATTGCGCAGAAAAGAGTCTCTCTCTCTCACATGTGGAAGGAAGCTGCTGAAGCTGAAGCTGCAACTGCAGATCCAAAATTTGACCAGTGTGGACCATCAAACCTCCTCTTCTTAACTACGTTTTAGGTTCATTTGAACCTACTCTGAAGGATGCAACTTTTGGTGGTGGAATCAAGACAATCCAACGGTCGGTTTGCGAGATATCGACTGCCCTAGTCTGGAGGAAGCTGCTAAAACTGAAGCTACAACTGCAGATCCAAACTTTGACCATAATGGATCATTATAACTCCTCTTTTAAACTGCATTGTAGGTTCATTTGAACCTACTCTAAAGGATGCAACTTTTGGTGGTGGAATCACGCTGATTCGACGGCCGGTTTGCGAGATATCGACTGCCCTAGTTTGGAGGAAGTTGTTGAAACTGAAGCTCAGATCCAAACTTTGACCATCATGGACCATCAAACCTCCTATTCTAAATTTTGCTGTAGGTTCATTTGAACCTCCTCTGAAGGACGCAACTTTTGGTGGTGGAATCAAGCCGATCCGACGGTCAGTTTGCGAGATATCGATTGCCCTAGTTTTGATGATGAAGCCACTAATGCTGATGCTGCTGATCTAGGCTTTGCTACTGCTAATATAAATCAGATTTATTTATTATTTCTCTCTGCTGAACTATTGAAGATAAAAGAAGATTTGATCAAAGGGTTTCCCCACACATTGTGGGGTTTGTCCCTGGCTAGCCGCCACATTTTGTGTCTCTTGTCTTGGCTTGTTTTCTGTCGATCGTTTAATGTTCTATCTGCACTTTAGTTTATGTACAAGTGATTGCTAATCTGTGGAATATAATAAGAAAAGGAAGAAAACTGCTATAAGCATAGAACATACCATAACTTAACAAGATTTCTATAGTAACCGTGGTTTCGAAATTCTGTTGTTGGAGGGGCCAAAATTTTGAGATTGGTGCAGTTTTGGAAGGATTTGTCTTTGGTTGACTTGGGTTGATTGTGAACTAATTGAAAAGTCCCTTTAAGAGGGCTGACTTGTTGCTAGAGGAGGACTTGGTCTAAAGTTTGGGTCTTTGTTGTCTCATTTGAAGATTCTATAAGAAGAGAAGAGTTTTATGGATTTTCCCCTTGGAGGGGTTTTGCCCTGGCTTGGAGCCTAATATCTGTGTCCATTATCTTTATTATTTTTCTTTTGATATTTGTTTGATGAAGAATATCTAATAAAGAACTCAAGAAGAATAATTAAAGTTCACAAACAAATACTAAGGATAAGGAAAATTGTAATCAATAGCTGTCATATTGCATTTTCCAACAATGGATACATCTAGATCGGAGTGAGTAGATCTTTCACTTTACCGACAATTAATAGGGTCGCTGATGTGCTTGGTAAACACGCGGCCAAATGTATGTTTTGCAGTTAACTCTTTGATTTAGTTTATGTCGAGGCCACCAGAGCACATTGGGTTGCCGTCAAGCACGTATTGAGATATCTCGGGGGGACAATAGAGTACGGATTGTGGCATAGACAGGGTAATGGAGTCGATTGTGGCATAGACAGGTTAATGGAGTGAAGCTTGAGGTTTCAGTGATGCAGATTGGGAAGGGAGCTCCACAGACAGGAAGAGCACATCGACAAGCATATTTAGTGTTGGATTAACAACTGCTTCTTGGTTTAGTTAGTTGCATTGAGCTCAACTGAGGTTGAGTACATGGTTGCCAGTTTGGCAGGGTGCAACGCTATTTGGTTGAGGAAACTTCTCTGGGCTTATTTGGGAAAGAGTTGAAGCCCAGAGTTGGAGCCCACCGTGATCCACTCTGAGAATTAGAGTTGCATCAAGCTCTTTTAAACTCCAGCGTTTCATGATTGCTTAAAGCACATCGACATACGGTATCATCACATTAGGGATATTGTTCAGAGAGCTATAGTTACACTCCAGTACGTACCAACAGAGAAGCAAACAACAAACATTCTGGCCAAGGCATTGTCAGGGAACAAATTTGTTTACTTCAAAGAGAAGTTGGGTGTAGTGCAAAACACCTTCCTCTTTGAGAGGGGGTGTTGATTGGAGTAGAGAAGTAAGGGTTTTGCTTTCCTAGGTGCTAAGGCTAGCAGAGGGACCCATAAGACAACAACTTTCGGAGAATACTAATTTATTTAACTATTTCCTAAAGTTAGACTTAGGAAAAATTTAAAAATCCTAAATTAACTTATGATTTAATTTCAACCATTCATCAAGATATAATCTCATCCGTTGATAATGAAGGAGGTTCTTAGGTTGAAATTATAAGAGGAGATAGAGTAAGTGGCTAGATCGAAGAGCACATAGTATGTAATTGGTTCAACTAGGGAAGTTAAGGTTTTCAGCAGTCAGTGAACATATCATCGATCATGAGGCAAGAAGGAAGGGGCCGACTAGCTTTTAGCCTAACTTAGAACCAACATGGGCTTTACAACGAGTTACAGTGCACAAGGGAAGGTCAATTTGTGCAGCCGCACAGTGCACAAAAGAGCAGATCTCACAATTGTAGATTAGCATGAGTACGCGGGGGTTGTCTTTCCTTTTGTTTAGATCAGTTATTGAGTGGAGTTTGCTATAGAAGTGAAGTATTCCCTTTCCGTATAAATTTCTGGAGTTTATCATTTGCTGAGCTAATAGAAAACATAGACAATTTGTAGGTTTTCCCAGGAGTTGGGGTGTAGTGGGTATATCTTGTGTTCTTTGTGTTGATTGCGTTTGTCTTTTGATTTATTATTAATTTTTGTTGTGCATGCTAAATTAGAAAACTCAGTATATTTGTAATTTAGTTTCCAGAACAGTTGTTTGTATTTCCGGTTTTACACTCAGGAAATTACGAATTAGTTATTGGGTTTTAAGGAAATCTAACATGGTATCAAAGCTTTGTCTCTAATTGAAGACCAAACACAATTTTTATCTTCAAGAGCAAGTGTTGCGATTTAGTGGAGTGAGTTCACCAAGTTGATTTGGCTGCTAGGGTTTCTGGGCGGTGCGATTTGGTAGTATGATGTATCGAGGTCTCAAATTTGAGGCAAATTGGACAGTGAGTCCAACTTCTATTTGTGGTGTGAGGATAGCAGTGGTGTTGGAGGAGCAAGGGGTGTGAGAATTTGTTGATAATGTCCAAGTTGCACCCATTGACCCTTAATAGCTGGCTCAACATAACAAGAAGGATGCCAAGGCAAAAAGAATAATCTTGGAGGGAGTCAAAGACCACATTATTCCTCACTTGACTGGGAAGAAGACAACCAAAGCCATGTGGAAAGCCATCATTGGTCTTTATCAAGGTTCAAGCAAGGCCAGAAAGCTAGTTTTGAAGAACAAGCTCAGGAACATTAAAATGGCCAAATATGATTCTGTGGTTCCTTACCTCACCAAGTTTACCAAGTGAGGGATATGATGAATTTTTCCCTGTTGGGTTTCACTAAATCTTGGCAAGCCTTCATAGAATGGGATATGTGCTGGAGAAAAGCTTCTAGATTGGGAGAAATTAAGGAGTGCCTATGCCTAAGAAGAGATTCACAGACAAGCTCAATTTGGGTCTCGTGTTAAGTCTGAGGAGAATGAAGAAAATTTTGTCCTAGCCAACAAAGGGGGCAAGTCAAAGGGTAAAAAGAGTAGTGGTGGAGAGCCGAGCTTGAAGGGTGAGAAGAAGAAAAAGGATCCGAGCAAGATCAAGTGCTTTTTGTGCCATCAGTTTGAGCACTATGGTACTAAATGCCCTAATAGGGAAAAAGGGTTCAAGAAGGACCAAGTAGCAACAACCTCTACAGATATAGATGAGTTCTCTTCTCATTTCGAAGAGTTTTCACTCATTGCTTGCATGGCAAGCTTAGTGGGAACCAGTATATGGTATGTGGACAACGGTGTGTCCAGTCATATGACGGGAAACAAGAAGTATTTCAACAAATTGTCAGAAGGGGACACACAATTCAACATTGCGATGGGAGATGATGGGAAGTACTGAGTCGAGGGTACTAGTATAGTTCGATTTGAGAGGGAGTCTAAAAAGCCTTTGTATCTCAAAGATGTCCTTTATGTATCTGGGCTCAAGAAGAATCTTGTTTCAGTTTTAGCATTGAAGGATAAGATGTACAAGGTGACCTTCAAACAGGGTAGGGTTTTTATAAAACCGTTAGTCTTTAAGGTGGCTAAGCAGATTGAGGTTAGGCACAAGAGCTTGTACAGATTGCAGTTTGAGTCAGCTGCAACATTAACCAATAGAGGGAGCCAAACTAAAGAAGGGAGCTTGGAGAGTTGTGGCATAGGTGCATGGGGCATCTGCACCCTAATGGCTGAAAGATTCTTAAAGGGATAGCGACAAGGCTACCTCAGTGCAATGTGGATCAGCATGAGGTGTGCAAGGGCTCCACACTTGGAAAGTATACCAAAACCTCTTTTCCTAGCAAAGGTGTGAAAATTTCAGTGTTTAAATTCTATTGCAGCAATTGGAATTAATTCTTCTAACTATAAATTAATTTAGTAGTTTACTGCTATGGCAACAACGAATTAATCACACTGCAATCTTCACAAATAAAAATATTGTAGAAGATAAATTAGAAACTGCGAAAATACTGGCAAACACATACAAAAAATATAACATTGTTATTTTTGGACAAAAGGCCCGAAAAAACCCAACTTCGGAAAACCCGTGTAGTAACTAAGGGTTTTTATTATTAGGCAGGAGTGAGAAAATTATGAGTACAATAAATATTGCCAAATAGGCGAATCTATCCAAGACAAATACTGGCAAAAATTATTTGAGGGATTTTACCCTCACTTCGAGCAATCCCGACACTGTCTGCCTTCTGAACAAGCTAGCTGTCCAAGTGGTCTGTGCAGGCCCTGCATCAACCTAGCGGTGCTTACCACACGCGTTGCCTGAATCGGCTACCAATCTAGCTGTCTTGCCTGCTGTTGACTAGGAAAATGCTTTTCCGACCTTCCTTGAAATCTTCCCGATCTTTGGATTTGAAAACGACTTCCTCTTTAGATGGATTGAACTTCTCTTTTGAAGCAGCTGTGCAGTCCTGGCGCTGCTTCCTGGAGAAAATCTTGGTCTCCTCTTTTTGACTCTCCGGAACTGAAAAACTTCCTCCGAACTCACTGCTTCTGCCCCTCTCTGTCTCTGCTCCCATTTTTTTGGCTCGAACTCTTCCAGTAGAATGCTACTGCTCTTTAGAAAATTGAACTGCCCCAATCTTAAGTGTGTTCCTCCATCTGCCCATCGACGACTTCTTATAATTTCACTATCGGACTCCAACGACTAAGATTAAAACTTAATCAATGGCTGAGATCATTTCCTAGTCCATCCGTGTGAGTATTTAGAGAAATCTCACCTTCCTCAATTAATTGCTGTTAATTAATCATTTTCCCTAAGTTAGACTTAGGGAAAATTTAATTATTGATTAATTAACTTAATTAAGGCATTTCTAGGTGGGTTTTTTTGAAATCTTTTATGGGTTTTGGAGTGCTAGTGTTTCTAAGCCTCTCTGACAACTGTCAAGACTAGAACACCATCCAATGCTACAAAAACTAGCACTCCCTCTTAGTGAGGAAGGTATTCTAGTGATGAATTGCTTCCAACACCCTGTCTCTGCATCATTATCCATACGTTGCTGATGTCTAGCAACTGTGACTGCCTGCCACTGACCACCAATCATTGCACAACTCTGATGCTGCATTTGGGCTGCTGTTGACATTATTACACTGTTGCCAACTCTGCATCTGCACTGTAACTCCTCAACTATTGCTGTTGCTATTGCAACCACTGTAACTGATAAGCATCCGAAATACTGAATCAACTGTCTCTGTGCTGCCTCTGTCTCCTGAGCATCTGACTGCTACTAGCCTCTGCACTACCCGTTAGTGAATTTGCACTGTTGTTGACTCTGCTATTGAGCCTCTTGCTTCGTTGTCAACATTGCTCTGCGCTCCTGAACACTTTACTCTAACTAGTCTGCAACTACCACTCTGGAATCTGATTGCATCAACTGACATTGATCCATCCTGCTACTAAATATCGGTGGCCCCTGTAGCAAGGTAATGATCCATGAGGAAGACACCTTAATGGACCCTTCCCAAACCTCTGCGTAACTCTGGGACTATAACTCCATATCGTCCCACCTCACTTCTGGAGGTATAACTGCAAACATGGCAAAATCTTCCTCCAACCTGGAGGACAACTTGTCTATCTCTGCGGGTGCTGCCACTTGGTATTGCTTCCCCTGCTTGTCCTTCCTTTGAGGAAAATGAGTACTATAGTGGCCAAACTTGCCACACCTAAAGCACTTGACCATAGGTACTTATTTTTCTTCTTCTCCCCCTAGCCCTGATTGGGACCCTTTGATGCAAGGGCCCCATTCTCTTCCTCCTCCTCATCCTTAGAACCCTCATTGCTGCTTCTGTTGATGGATGTCTTCACAAGTGCTCGTGTCATCCCCTCTTGCTGTAAGTGAATGTGGCCCTTTGATGCAAGGGCCACATTCTCTTCCTCCTTCTCACCCTTCGAACCCTCATTGCTGCTTCTGTTGATGGAGGTCTTCACAAGTGCTCGTGTCATCTCCTCTTGCTGTAAGTCTGACCCTAAGTTGCAGGAAACGTTGGAGAAGGGTCCGTTTCTGGCCGGAAACGAAATGGAAACGAGGAAACTCGTACCATATGGCCCGGAAACTCGTTTCCGGCCGTACTGGCTTGTTTCTCGAGGAGGAAACGTGGCCAGTACCGTCGGAAACACGTTTCCAGGCCGTATGGTGGAGTTTCCTCTCCTAACTTGACTTTTTCTTGAATTTTTTTTCTTTTTTAATTTTTTCGCTTCTAATTTTTAATTGGGCGAATAAAAATATCTTTTGGATCTTCTAGATGCCTCTCAAGTTATAAAAATGAGGATTTTTTGAGTGGGATAGCCTAATGTTCAAGCCTATGGCCCTAGTGCTGATAGGCAGTTCATGGTAATGTTAAATTCTTACAGTAAAAGTGACATTCTCCTTTATTTTTCATTTTCATCCTTTTACTTAAATTTTTAACATTACCATGAAATGACTCAGGATGTTTGAGAGTGGTTTTGTCCTCATTGGATTTCATATGGAGAAAGTAGAATTTTAGATCTCACTCAAAATCCAGCAGACTTATCTGTTTTTCAGGATTTCAGGATTGGCGAGATTGCAATGTTTCCACTGGATTTTGTCATGTACTAGGGTATGGAACTTGTATTTAATCAAGAGAGCCAAGCCCTCTATGCAGGGGAGACTCCCAATAATCAAGAGCACGTAGGGTACTAGGGTATGGAACTTGTATTTAATCA
>APFE031439303.1:158277-208893 GCA_000404065.3 Pinus taeda | reverse complement strand
CATCATATTGGCAAAAAGAAATAGCAAATACAAAACAACTACAACTACAAGTATACACTCCCCCATCACTATGGAGCTCATGACTCATGCTTCATCAATCATCATAATCATCATGAAAACCAGCATCAATGTCCTCATCATCATGGTCACCACTGCTCTCCGGTGCGCTGCATCTTCCTCTTTATCCAACTTCATCTCTGCATTTAGTGGTGTAGACTATGACCCCTCAATAGTATCACCATCATCAAATATGACATGTTCTAGCACTTACCTATAGCTTGAATCTCCTTGAAATTGCTCCCACACCTTTTGCTCCTTCTCTCAAACACCCACAGCAAACCCAAAACAAACTAAACAAGTAAATGTACAAATAGAAGGGGAAAATATGCGATTATAATTGGGTGCACTATTCTTGATTTCTAGATTCGAAGTGTCCTCATCACCACAAGTTCTGGATTCGAAGTGTCCTCATCACTACAATTTCTGGATTCAAAGTGAGTTCAAGTGCCCTGATCAAGAGAAGTTCACTGTTAGAAGTGTCCCAATCAGACACCACATGTCCTGCCTAAATCATATCTAATTCACAGGATTCGGGAGAGGTAATGGGGGGGGACTAATCAGGTTTCATAGTGAATCATAAATTTTAATGAGTAGTTTAAATAGAAGTGAAGCTCAAGTTAAACAATGTGCTTAGTTGCAGTCCCTATTTCTTGGGGCCATTCAGTGATCCATGGGTTGGTTGGAAATGAGATGGTCGTAAAACAAAAAAAAATTGAGTAAACTGATAGATATGATATAGTGAACATTTTTTCAGATTAAATAAAATTAGAATATTTTAATAAATAATTATGAAATAACATTTATAAAAAAATTAGATTAATAAAATTAAAATATTTTTTAGTATTTTTTTTTAAAAAAAAATCACCTTAATACGTACCTCTCCATTGTTATTGAAAATCTAACATACAAATAATACCATATAATACAACACCAAACAATTTACTCTCAAACAAAAAATTTAACCGAGAATTCATAAAATATACAGTAACAGCCATGCAAGACAAATGACCATCTAAATTAAATAAAATATAGTTTTAATTCGTTAGCCCTGGCTAATGGGAATGTTATATGGTTTTCCAAGATTTTGAATCTATATAAATATTCAAAGTACACTTTAAATGCAAGATCTCGCGAAGATCTTATCACCAAATTCGCTTGCAAAATTTCAAATAATCAGCATTAAAGTTTAAAACGACTTCAGCATTCACGTGGAAAAATTGACAGTCAGACGACACAACTGACGACATGTAGAGACAGCAATAAGCGAGAGATACAACAACTGTGGGAGCTGGTACTTGAAGAAGCATCCTGGCCACCAAAATCTAACATGTGTTTCTAATTTATCTTGTTTTGTCTATTTCATTTCTCCAAGGGTACCAACAACTACGTACTCTACCGCTAGGAATACAGCATCATGCATAAATGCAAGCACATGGCTCTCTCCACACTGGATAGAACATTGACAAATATACATAACCTAACTTTATGACCGGTCGCATTCGAAAGTAGTAATATATAAGGAACAAAAGTAGCAACATGCAAAGCGTGAACCTAAAGGGTTTGATAATTTTGAACTTTCTTTATAATTGTACGACATCATAAAAGAATAATTATGAGTGTAATTTTCCTTATAAAGTACAACAGTAGGAATATAAAAAGGGTGAACATAAACGGTTTGATAATTTTGCACGTAAAAGAATAATTATGATCGTGATAATTTTGCACGTAAAAGAATAATTATGATCGTAATTTCCTTTATTTGGTTTATATTTTTTTATTGTAAAATTAATTTTACAATTATTGAAATTAAATAATATTTTAAATTAAATTTAAATAAAAAAATGATAGTAAATAAATTTAAATGTTAATAAGTTTTATTAAATGTAAACTGGAATAAAATCTTTTAGAATAAAGTATTTATTAGAAATTTGATTTTCTTTATAATGAGAAATTAACATAAATCTATTATGATTATATATATAATTAATCTTATGTTAATCTGAAATCATTTGAGATGAATCAATTTTTTTAAAGTACTATTGTATTCCAAATAACTTAATTTTCAAACTAGTAGTGGGGATAACCTATTGAGAATACAAGATGGCTCATTATTACTATTGAATGAAAACCAAGCCACATGGAATTAACCACTAGTAGTTTATATAGGGTCAAGATTTCACTCCTACAAGATGCCTCTAAATCTTGGGTCATTTATCTCTTTCCTTATGTCTAAAGAATATGAGTTTTTATCCAAGTACAAGTAGTTTTAGGACATTTTCTAGGTCCATATGTGTGTGTTTGTATGTGTGAATTTCATGCTAAGCATGGAATAAGTTACACATCTACTATCTCAATTTTGAGCAACACATTAATAAAATGTCTTAATTATATTTTTTTCTTATTTACTTTATGATCATGATGATGATGCTCATTATTAATGTTAAGTTCACTAAGACCTATAAAGTCTATCTGAGCTTAAGTAGGGAAGAGATTAATTACAATTCTTTAACACTTTATTTCTACGCTAAAAGGAAGTGAGAGAAGTCTTCCGAAATCACCATAGTTTTGTTGAATTAAAAATTCAATAAGATTGGTAGTATGAAAAATATTCCGAAAAAGAGATTGAATTTAAGTATAAGATGTGTAGTTTAAGAGAAAGTTATTTTCATTTTCAACCCTCTTAGGGTTGCATAGCGAACAAAATATTTCACCATATGGAATTATGGGAACTCACCAATGTCCATTTTCATTATGAAGCTCATGAAAATTAGTTCTAACCTTGGTGATGCTTATATTTTTCTTAACATTATTCAAGATGAAATGATAACTTTGCTTTGGTTTTGCTTTGGTTTTCGAGATTGGGATTGATCACCTCCTTACAATATTGTAGTTTCTTTTTTCCCTCTAATATTTGTTTCCCTGTAATTTCTCCTTAAATTTAAAAGTAATAATATTTTCCAAATTATCTTGATTCTACAAGATTATATTCTCCTTACTCCGCAATGGTCCAACCAATACTAGGCCTCATTATGCGAGCATTGCTTGAGCCAAAGGTGTGGGTTTTAGCTAGAGTTAGAAGCAGTTTTAGGAAATCATTGGCACCTCTGTTGTATAACTACTTCTTATACATAAAAACTTCTTCTTATACTTAAGATACCTATTTATATCCATGCTTTCAATTGGGTTAACACTTGGTTCAATAAAAAAGATTGGCTAGGGAATACTTCCATTCATGTTAAGTTTTTAGGTTATAAACTACTTTTCAATATGTTTAATCTTTCTGAATGACACTCTAGATATACTGCAACAAAAAACCTCACATGCATCTAGAATAAGAAGAGTGATGTGCCTCAAAAATGAGCTTCTTCTTTAATCCCAAATCCAATGATCTATGGACTTAAAATTGTTTTCATGGCCATAATAATTTTTTCAACCTTCATTTATACTTTTCTCAATTGTTTAATTCCAATTGAGCTTATGATAGATGCTAATTTTGAGAATTGGTATGGAGGAACTTCCTCAATGAAGTTGTCATAAATGAAAGTATCAAAGGTGACATTTTTGAATTTAACTATCATGAATTTAGTTATGTCCATATTAATACTCATATCCATATTGTAATAGAAATATTAGATAATTCTGAGTTACTTACCAAGATCTCTATAAAAAGTAGATACATAATTGAGATTGAAATATTTTCCTCAACATGTCCATTGAAATATTTTATTATAACCCACATTTTCTACCTTAAAATGTATTTGTATTATTTGTATATTTTTAAATATATGACCCCTCATAACTAGGAAAACAAATATATGTGAGATATGACCTTCCTCTTCCTTTTTATATACACATGAATTATCTATATTATTAATATTTCATAAATATTAATGAAATTGATCTCATCATTTCTTAATTTATTAGTATAGTATTATCTATATTATCTACTAATATTTATATTTATTTTTATATATTATATAAATATTATTTATATATTACTCATCTATTTCTTTTTATAATCAATACAAATTCTTTTTATTATTTTACTATTTTATAAATGTAATAGAATTATGAATTATACATATCTCTACTAAAGTGTAATACTTTTTTTCATTTCAATTATTGTCTCTTTTAAATGTTGACGTTAAGTTATATTGATAATCAATAAACAATAACAATAATAATAATATAAATAATATTCCTTAGATTATGTTACTAAAAAAAATTAGAGGCCATATGTAAGCTTCCATTTAATGTTGAAGGAATTACACATCTCCCTCTTACTAAAATGTAAAAAATAGTTATCAACTAAATTAGTAATGTTTTAACTTTCAATCAACTTTTTTTTCTTTAATAAAATTTCGACACTTTCAATACTTCATTATAAATTTACATAAAGAAAATTAACGTCTATTGATTTTTCCAAAGAGATGTTAGAGTGGTAGCACAAGTTCAACATTTTACAGTTGTATAGACCTCTCTTAAATAGTATGTTTGATAGATATAGAGAGATAAACTTAGAAACAACAAGGCTTGTTACATATTGATTAAAACATAAATTGATATAAGAATATACAATACCCCCAAATGACTTGTAAATATTTCATTTATGTTTTGTAAATCTACTTTTACAGATTATGGGTCCATGCTGAGGGCTAGGTTTGAATGTGCGATGTAAATATATGTTTATTCTAATCTTATATTAAGAAAATGTTGCATTTGGAAAACTATGTAAATAATGGTGGGGGCAAGATGCTAGAGAAAGTTTCACACTTAGATAGTTACAAAGAGAGTTAGGGAGAGCTCAAAAAGGGAAAAAGGGCAAAGGTAGTTGCCTTCCTAGATTCTTCTCACCCAGAGATATATTATCCCAGTTTTGGGAAAAAGTTGCACAAGAGGGTGAGAGGGGAAAAGCTTAAGGTAACCTTGTGAACTTGGAGCCTCGTAGGAGGAGGTCCATGTAAGTTGAGGATTTTTTTTTCTACATTCCTTAAGGATAGGACACTCTCTTGAGGAAGGCACAATTCTACGAGGAGGAATCATATGTGGACCTAGAAAGGTCACTATTATGAAAAGGCTATTATGGATGTCATAAGAGAAATTTTGAGGTCTAAAAGGGGCCTACTAAGGAATATTATAAAACAATAGTGGAAATAATACAATAACATTATATTAAATCATCAAATTGTAGAGGGAAAAGAAAAAAACTACATTTTCGACTCATATTTTCAGCTTATCTCCCTATGGTTTTAGTGAAATTTTGAGTGGGGGTAGTCATTGGATGTGGAATATAATTACTCATCCAAGTAGAACCCATGTTGCATAATTTCGATGGTCCTTGCTACACAAAAAATGAGAAATACATGAAAAATACGAACAACAAAATTAGTAAAATTTAAATAAAATTGAGTACATGCAATCGACGAAGGAGACCATAGTTCTCTAGACAATGAACGTAGATGAAATTTATAAAAACCTTGTATAGTAAACATTGTTTGTATAGGAAAAATAAAAAATAAAACATATATACAACAAAATCTTCATAGGCAACCTCAAAGGGCATAATTAAGTAAGGTAAAGCCAAGGTCATGAGAGATCGTAGATATATTATGAAGGAAACAAGTATATCTAAAATATACAGTCTCAAGTGAGGGTTTTAAGCCAAAGGATTTATGGTCCCTACACCTAGGTAAGGCTCTTGGTCAAAACCTTAAATGATATGCACAAGGAAGCAGAATAAATCATCACAACATTGTTTTACAGCTCTTAACCTTCATTACTACTAGGGACTAAAGATTGTACCTATGGAAGGACAATTGCCCACCCCCAAGGGAGCTTATTTAGTCTTAATTCATCAAGGAAAAGAAATTAATATAGGAATTAAACCTAATTACTAGGGTCTTACCTGAAGGGAAGGGTTCAAACTTCTCTTATGGATGTCACACCCAGCACATAATCACGAATTTAGTTACTACAAGGAATTTGGAAAAGAATAAAAAAGAGATATTAACAATGTTATTATAACCCCCTATAACATCAAGAAATTTTTCTGTGAATAAACATTCTTCAATAGATCCTAATTCCCTTGTTCGCTAGTATTTGTGGTTTCAATTAGGACAAAACTAATGAGAAACCTTGAGATTGCAAAAACAGAAGCTGGAAGAGAAGTCTTAACAATTAACTATACAGATACTTTACGAGAGAAATTTTTTCACAATTAAGGAGGAAAGCCTTATAGGAAAACCAATATTACCTATTGCAAAGGGTTTTAGAGCCGTAGAGTCTTTGAAATGGTGAAAACTTTTGACAAAGCATGAGATAAGGGTTGGAAAGCTTGCCAGAGGGTGAGAGGGTGCAATTGAGTTTCAAAAGCATGGTTGGGGTGTGGTAGTTTCCATAACTAACAAATTTATGTCACCACCATTGATCTTAAAACCCTAAACATCAACAAATTGGATTAGTGACACCTCATCTACCCAATCTGTGACATGGAATCTCTTGCAGAAAAATAAAGTATGCTAGCTATACACTTTTACAAGTTCGATGAACCTAATGGTAAAAAAAAATTGTATTCTGTTGAATGATCCTTCAAGTTTTCCATAGTCCTCATGTTAATAATATTTTAATGCGCTAGAACATAACATAAACATTAATATTATTAACTTGGGTTTGACGTTGACATCATACAAAGACTCAACTTTATCATAAATTCAAAACCCTATGTCAAGGATACACTATAGTCATGTAGATATAACCTTATCAATGGATGCATAGAATCTATAGGGTTGCATAGGTCATCAATAATTCATGTGGTGATACAGAAAACTACAATTCAATTTGGAATGAGGGATTATAGTGAAAATTATATTGACAAAGGGTATAAAGTTCAATAATTGTTTGGTGATATTTTAGTAAGGTAATTTTAACTAGATCACGTGGAATTTCAAGCATTGTTAAATAAAGAAAAAATGATATTTTACAACCTTCACAAGTGTAATTGCGGAGGCATGATACAAGTGGTATCAGAGCCATGGTTACAATACTATGGCCTATTCAAAAATAAGCCTAAAAAATAAAATAAGATATGTTTAATGTTTCACAGAATGGAAGAAAGAGGAGTTGGTAATATGACATCATTACCTACACGACCAAGTTTTTAACCCTTTCTATGTCCTAATCCAAGAATGTGGGTGCAATTAGGTGAAGAATCCCAGTCCACATCTGCAATTTTGTTTGACATAGTGCAACAATTAGAAGAAAAAAAAGCTTGAGAACTGACAATGAAAAATTGTTGATGGATCAAGAGAGGATACTTAAAAGTTTAAATGATAAGCAAAATCGAAGGACTTCAACCCCAACTCCTAACAATGGAAATAAAGTAGAATTGTATAGATGGAGGGAGGATAGTGCTCTGAAGAAAAGTTTTACATGTTAATCTAATGGTGGTAAAGAAATTGAGGAAGAAGAGTCATAAATATTTCTCAGCCAAAATCCCAAAAACGAGTGAAAAGTTAGAAAATGGAGCTTCGAGGGGAATTTAAGAAAACAAGACCTCCATTTTTTTATGGTGAGTATGAGGAAGGAGGAGAAGTTTGGCTGGTAAACATTAGCAAGTATTTTCATGTGTATGAATATGGTAGCAATATGAAGGATCATCTAGAAATTTATCAACTCCAAGGGAAGGTGACTTTATGGTGTGAAGAAATTAAGATAGTTCATGGAATTGATGATCAAGGAATATTGTAGGATAACTTATAGCAACATTTTAAGAATAGATATTTATCCTGTTATAAATTAATTAACTAAGCAATGAAATACACAAAATCTTGCGGAAGGACAAATACGGAAACTCATAAACTAAGAGAGATACAGATATACATGGTTCACCCAATTTGGGCTACGTCTACAAAGAAATAACCAATCCTTCCTTTTATATTATCCAACAAAATGAAGAGATACAACCTACAATAGGTCTGTTGTAATTTCCTCTTTTCTCTCACATAATCTCCTCTCTCTTTCTTGCTCAGATATAATAAAACAAAACTGCAATACAATTGCCTAATATAAGCCAAGGGCTTCCTTCTAGGGAAAAAAGCTCTAAATTAACATAAATTCTACTGCCATATTATCCTCCTAATGAACGACCCATATTGACTATGAAATTACAATATTTACAAGGCAATATTTCATCTATTTTTAGAATCGGGGTCATTTTCCCCAAACCCTTGCCAGGGGGGCACATAAAATCATTGTCACCCACCTTAGATCCCCCTAACGAACACTAAATGGTAGTGTTTCCACCATATTAGGAACATGATCCAACACAAAGGAAACAAAAGCCTATGAACAATCAGGAAGATAATTAGCCTCCACACCAAATAATTGCCCGCTTGGAGACTGATTATAACAACTCCGTTGCTGCTTCATTTTCTGGACAATGCTTCCACTTTGGACCTAGTTGTTTCTCATATGTACCATCATACATGAAGACCAATTGAAACTGAGGAGTATCTCAAATTTTCCTTCCTTACAACTTTTGTTAACATATCTTCAGGATTCTGGCTAGTGTGTCTCTTTACCAGTTTCAACTGTCCATCTTCCAACACTAACCGTATGAAATGGTACTTGAACTGTATGTGTTTAGTCTTGGAATGGAAATTTGAGTTCTTTGCAAGATGAATGGCACTCTATATGTCACTATATAACCTTCCCTTCTCTTTCTTCTTTCCTAATTCATTCATAAAACTTTGTAACCAAATCATTTATTTACTACCTTCTCTCGCAACAAAATACTCTACTTCCATTTTTTAAAGTGTGACAATGTTTTAAAATTTTGAAACCCACATGACAGTTGTTCGACCTATAATTAACACATACCTTATGGTGATCCTCTTATTATCTCTATCACCTGCCATATTTGCATCAACATATCACTGTAGAGAATTTTTTGAACCACCAAAGTATAATGCTTGATTTGTGGTACCTCTCAAATACCTAAGAATCCCTTTTCTTCCATCCAATGCTCTCTTCCTGAATTGTCCATATACCTGCTTAAACTCCCACTGCATGTGCAATATTAGGCCATGTGCAGACCATTGCATACATTAAGCTTCCAATTGTTGATACATACAGAACTTTACACATGTCATCCATCTCTTCCTTAGTCTTGGGACACATCTCCTTACTTGATTTGAAATGGCTAGCCATAGGTGTAGTAACTGGTTTTGAATTCTGCATATTAAATCTTTCCAACACCTTTTCTATGTACTCACATTGAGACAATGTTAATTTGTGATTTTCTATGTCTCTAGTTATTCTCATACCAAGGATTTGTTTTGCAACACTCAAATCCTTCATTGCAAATGAATTTGCCAATTTTCCTTTGAGAAATTTATTTCCTACATGTTAGATTGTGCAACAAGAATACCATCTACATAAAATAACAATATAATATAGCTTCCATCATTTTTCTTTTTAATAAACATAATGGTTAGAGTGACATCTAGTATAGCCTTGTTCAGACATAAACCTATCAACTTTTAGATGCCACCGCCTTGGAGCTTGTTTAAAGCCATATAAGCTCTTCTAAAATTTGTACACTAACTTATCCTTCCCTTTGACATCAAACCCTTGTGGCTGCTGCATATACAATTCTTCTTCCAAATCCCCATGCATAAAGGTTGTCTTCACATCTAGTTCCTCGAGATGCAAATATTATGCTATAACAAGACTTAAAATAATTTTGATTAAAGTCACTTTAGCAAAAAGAGAAAAAAATTCATCAAAGTCTATACTTTTCTTTTATGCAAACACCTTCACCATGGGTCTAGCCTTATACCTCCGTTAACTCCATCTTCTTCCTTCAATGTACAAACCCTTTTATTCTGAAATGTTGTTTTACCTACATGCAACTTAACTAGGTCCCAACTCTAGTTATGCATCAAGGAGTCAGTACCTTCTTCCATGGTTTTCTCCCACTTCGTTTTGGTTTCTGCCTGCATTGCTTCTTCATATCTTTCTGATTCACCAGAATGAGTCAACAATGTGTAATATAATGAAGGAGAGTATCATTCATGGGATCTACTTAACTTGATAAATCTTCTAACACCACTTTCAGGTGTTTGAGGTGCTTGTTGTTATTGTGGTTGATGTTGTTGTTGTGGTTTATAATCATTATGGTTTTTGAGACATATTTACTTTTTCTTTGATCTCATCAAGCACTTGGTATTATTTGTTTTCTTTTTCTTGTTTCTTTCCCTGCATTTAATTGTTATACAAGACCTTTTCATTGAATATAACATCTTTGCTCCTAATGATTTTGTGATTTTCATAATCATATAAGTGATAACCAAAATCACTTACACCATATCTAATAAAGGTACATTTGTTTTATTTTTCCTCAAGCTTTGTTCTTTTCTTTATTGATGTAGACAAAAGCTTCACAACTGAAAATCATTAAAAAAGAGTAGTTTATCTTTTTACATGTCGATTCATCCTCTGCAATAACACCATCAAAGGAACTGGAATGCCATTTGTTTATTAGATAAAAAAAATATCTATATCATCTACCAAAAATTGTAAGGGAAATTCTGCATGAAATCTAATGCACGTTGCATGATCCATGATTGTCTTGTTCATCCTTTCTGAGACACCATTTTCCTGTGGTGTTCCTAGAACTATCTTCTCTCTCTGAATTCCATGCTCTGAACTATAATTATCAAAATATTTACTGTAATATTCACCTCCATTATCTGATCTGAGACACTTCAACTTCTTTCTTGTCTCATTGTCAACTAAAGCTTTCCATTTCTTGAAAGTATCAAATAATTCACATTTATTTTGAATACAATATGTTATGAAACCAACTCACAAAAAGATAGAAAAGAAAGACAAATGCCTTAGAATTTAGCCTCTTCGAGGGGGAAACCTCCTTTACATTACACAAATGAGCAATTCCTGGATGATACAAATGATAAGACCTCCTTTCTATATACAGGAGTCTAAGGGGTCATAATATAATTGGAGCCGACATAAAAATAATAATGTAAGGGCATAATAATAACAATAGTGGGGCTTTATGGGCACAATAATAACAATATGGGACTACATGGGTGCAACAAATATAGGGGGTTGTACTAATAACAATAAGGGGTTACACTACTATATAGGGACCTACATGCCCTTCTTCAAAAAGTGTTGTCCTCAACGCTTGAGTAGTTCTTGATGCTTCTGTATAAAATTATTGTCCTCCCATGTGGAATCTTCAGCGGGCAAGTTCTTCCACTTGATGAGATACTCTGAAATTGATCAATTTCGTAGCTGTCGGGCTCTTGTTTCTGTGACTACTCCAGGTTCCAATATTATTTTTCCTTCCTCTTCAAGTTCTGGCAATATTGTTTGAATTGGGATATTCTACAACTTTTGAATAAGTGGCCACACTTCTTTGTCCTTCTTCTGTTCATCCCTTTCTTCATTTATCCAATCTGGTTGGATAATAGAAATAACACAAAACAATGCTTCCACATCCTCATCCTTTCTTGAGAGTGCATCTACAACAAATTTTTTTTTCCATTTCTGTAGATGATGTCAAAGTCATAACCCAACATATTTGTGACCCATTTTTTCTATTCTTCTAAAGATAATATTTGTTTGAAAAAGTATTTAAGGCTATCATGATCCATTTTTACATTGAAGTGTCTTCCCATTGGGTAAGGTCACCATTCCTTAAGTGCATGTAGTATTGCCAACATTTCCTTCTCATAAATAGCTTGTTTGAGATGTAGCCGTAAAAATACCTAATCACCTACATCAAAACTCTTTTCACTACGATGTTGATCTACCTGTTGTTTCATTCAATTCTACACCAAAGTGGCATTATGCTTTAAAAGTTGGAGAACTTGTTGTTGATACTCGATGTGATCTTTCACTACTTGAAACCTTTTCTTCTTGATATGTCGTTCTATCTTGAGAGTTTTAGGAGTGGTAATTTCTTCCAATACTTTACAAGATATGGTCAGATTCATTTCTTGATGCTCGACGTGATCTTTCACTTCTTGAACGTTTTTCCTCTTAATATGTCCTTATATGTTGATAGTTTGAGGAGTGGTAATTCCGGCCAATGCATTACGAGATATGGTTGGATTCATTTATTCTGTCCTAATGTGATCTTTCACTTCTTGAACATTTTTCTTCCTGATATGTCCTTTTATCTTGAGAGTTTGAGGAGTGGTAATTCTTGCCAATTCTTTACAAGATATGGTTGGATTCATTTCTTCCTTCTTTGGGGTTGGATCCTAGCATATGTCCTCTTCTTTTGATGTTTCTTGATCCTTTTCTTCCTCCTCTTCATACTCTATGTAAAATAATTTCTTCTCAACACACTTATGACCTTTAGTGTATTTTTTATCACAATTGTAATAAAGCCCTTTTTCTCCTTTTTCTTCCAATTGGTGTAAACCTTGTAGGTTGTGGAAGGCTAGGAGAAGAATAACTTCCATAATTATAGTTGTGAGTGGTGGTATTCCTTGTTTCCATAATTTTTCTTTCATTTTTTCTTGCCCACCTCAATGCCTTCTCCAATGAATCTGGTTCCCAAAAACAAACCTCATATTGAATTTTATCCTTTAAAGTACTTATGAAGACATGAATCCTTTTCTTCTCTGGAATACCATTTACCCTTATATCCAACTTTTGAAAGTCCTAAATGTGCTTTGCCATTGAACACTTTTGTTTGAGATTTATCAATTGGTTAAAGAAGGTGTTTCTCTTTATATCTTCATAATGTTCTATCATTTCCTCTGTGAAAGTTGACCACATAACTAGTGGTTTACGAGAACAAAGCCCTTTATACCATAAAAATTTATCTAGTTTTAAATAATTAGATGCAATATGTACCTTTTGTAACAATGGTACACCATGCATATCAAAATATTTCTCCATATGTAGTATCCAATTTACCGGATCCTTGCCATCAAACATCCTCATCTCACTTTTTCTTGATCTTGAAACGACTGTAAATCTATAATTTCAGATCTCCAATTTCTAGAATTGCATGCTACAGTATCCCTCTGAGCGATCTTTCTAACCCCACAAGTCTTATAAATATTGAATTCTTCAAGGAAGAGTTATGTCAAATCTACCACGATGACCTGATTATAGACTGGTTCAGTAGAGAGAACTTGTATGAAGTGCCACATCTCACAGTTTCAACCTTAGGACCTGAAACTGATACAGAGAAAACTACTGTTCGTCCTCTTTCTGGAACTTCTCACGAAATTTTAATCTTATGCTCAGAAAGAAATTTATGACAATTTTCCCAAGGTCAACTATTTAAGATGAAATTCGGGAGTCTACAAAAACCCTAACTTCCTCGGATCATATATCCAAAAATATAGCGAGACAAGATCTAAAATTTGGATCCGAGGTTCAATCCACTTTATTCTCAAATGGTTTTTTTTAGATTCTGAAACATTGTATAGAACAAGGTATAGCGAAACTTCCACGATTACCTATTTTAGATGAAATTTTGGAGTTTGAAAAAACACTGACTTCCGCAAATCATATATCTGAAAATTTAGTTAGACAAGATCTGTAATTCGAACCCGAGATGCAGCATGATTTATTATCAAATGAGTTTTTATTTTAGATTTTGAAACGTCGCAGAAAAGATGTTATAGCAAAAATGCCACACTGACCTGTTTTGGAGCAACAAAACCTTAGAATCCAAAGCTCTGATACCAAATGTTATGAAACCAACTCAAAAAAAGATAGAAAATAAAGATAAACATCTTAGAATTCAGCCCCTTCGAGGGGGAACCTCCTTTATATTACACAAATGAACAATTCTTGGATGATACAAATGACAAGACCTCCTTTCTATAGATAGGAGTCTAAGGGGTCATAATATAATTAGAGCCAACAGAACAATAATAATGTAAGGGCACCATAATAACAATAATGGGCTTCTATGGGGCACAATAATAACAATATGGTGACTACATGGGTAGAACAACATAATAAGGGGTTTTTACTAATAACAATAAGGGGTTACACTAGTAGTATAGGGACCTAACACAATAAATATAGGTTTTCTGAGTTACATCATCAATAAAAGCAACATAAGAGCGAGAGCCACCGAGACATGATACCTTAGCATGTCCCCATACATTTGTATGCAAAAAAACTATTTTTTCGCTCTTCTTTTCCTTCCCAACTCTGAGAAATCTGACTCTTTTTTTTCCATAAACATAATTCTCATAGAAACTCAAATCAACATGATTCAAACATTGAAACAAATATCTTGAGTGAAGAATCTACATCCCATTCTCACTCATGTGCCTAAGCCTATAATGCTAGAGTGGCATATCTATTCCTATGGAGGTTAAAGCAATAACAAAATTAGAAATACCATTACGTAAATATAATGTACCAACCACTTCTCCTTTTTCTATTACCGAGGCTCCTTTAATGACCTTCTAGGTTTTGTGTGTAAAGGTAGTTACACAACCTTCACCTCCAAACTAGCATGTTGAAATTAGATTTTTCTTCAGATTTGGAACATTTCTTATCCCCTTCAATAACCATTAGTTTCCATTCTATGGCTTTATAGAAACCTTGCCCATTCTAATGATTTTATAGGGTTTATCACCACCCAGATAGACCTGTCCAAAATCTCTTTCAACATAGTCATTGAAATGTTTCTTATTGGGTGTGGCATGGAATTAGGCCCCTAAATCTACCACCCAAGCATCAATAATATTCCCTAATGAAAGAATCAAAGCATCTTGCAATGCATGACTTGTCACATTTGCTTCATGATTGTTCTCTTGCTCTCTATTGCCTTCTTTTCCCTTCTAAAAATTGCAGTCTTCCTTGAGGTGTCCTTTATCCCACATTTCTAGCACACTATCCATAATATAGATTTGGATCTACCTTTCATGACTTATTATGATTTCCTGGGCTCCTTCCCCTTTCAATTTTTCCTCCCCTAGTCTTTGCAATCAAAGCATTACTTGATCTCTCACTCGAGATTTTCCATCGCATTTCCTTTTTAAGGATGAAACCAACAATATCATCAAACTTTAAAGTACTAGATCTAGAGACAACAGGTCATTCCAACTTTATGGAAATGAGCATAGAAATAAAATGGCCCTAACTTCATCATCAAAATTTACCCATATAGAAATTAATTGGTTGGTAACTATGCTAAACTCATTTAAATGATCAACAAGAGATTCACCCTCTCACATCTTCATATTAAATAGACATTTCATAAGAAATACCATATTTGAGGCAAAGGGATTTTCATATATTTTGGCCAATGTCGTCATTAAATATTTTGTTGTCATTTAATTTGAAATGTTAAATGCCACTGACACTGCGAGACACAACTATATTGTTCCTAGTGCCTTTCTGTTGAGAATGTCCCATTCTGTGTCCATCACACTCATCAACTTCTTTGATTTTTTGTTGAATGGTAGGTAGAGATCTTTCTGATAGAAATAATATTCCATCTACATATTCCACAACTATTAGTTTTGGCTATTAAATTTCTTGATCCTAAACCTATCATATTTTGCCATTGATCCCACTTGAATGGGGAACCATTCTCTTCTACGAGTTTATCATACAAATAAAACTTTGACTCTGATGCTAGTTGTTAGAAACTATTTAATGGATCAATGAAATACATAAAATATTTTGGAAACACAAATATAGAAATGCATAAAACAAGAGAGACACAGATATACATAGTTCACCTAATTTGGGCTACGTCCATGGAGAAACAATTAGTCCTTCCTTTTATATTATCTAGCGAAATGGAGAGATATAACCCACAGTGTATCTGTTGTAATTCCCTATTTTCTCTCACACAATATCCTATCTTTCTTGCTTAAAAATAATAATACAAAACCCAATATAAAATGGATTTCAATAAGTCCTAGAAAGCCCCAATATATTATTGGGGTTATGGGGAACCACATTACCTTAGAGAGTGTCATTATCTTGAAAATATGGAATAAGAAACAAATGTTCAAGAGGAATCTAATGCAGAAGAGTTGGTGAGAATTTTGCTCAGAATTAATACTTCCCCAGAGGACCCACAGGCCGAACACAAATCCATAATGATCGAGTTTGAAGGTAAAATTTGCAACCATTCTATCTCAATTTTAATAGACCATAGGAAAATTTTGAGCTTTATTAGCCCCAAAATAGTGGAATTATGTCAATTACAAGTTAATAAATTTAAACTTTTGTGTTTGGTTTGGTTGGCCATTGGAGCCAAAATGAGGGTAACGTCAAAAGTTGAAAAATTTCCACTAGAACTAGCAAGACAACTAATAAAGCCAGATCTATACATTTTACCCTTGAGTTCTTATGACATTTTAATTGGGATGGATTGGCTGGAAAACATTCGTCTATTGTAAACTATAAAGAAAAACCCATTAGCTAAATTAATGAGAGAAGTTTAAGGCATAAGATTCAAGGAATAGCAAGACCAGTAAGGTTAAGAAATATTACAACCTGGTAATTAAAGAAAAACATTAGGAAGGGCTGGAAAATTTATGCAATTCAAGTGGGATACTCTAACATGAAAGAAAAGATAGTAAATTTGGAAAATATGCCTGTTGTTAAAGAATTTTCATATATATTTCTTGAAGAGATCGCTAGGCTGCATCCTAATCAAGATATTAATTTCACAATTGAACTAATTTCAGGGGCCACCCCAATATCTAAGGAACCCTATCGTATGCGTATACTAGAATTAACAAAGTTGAAAATGAAATTACTGGAGTTATTGAACAAGAAGTACATTCGTCGTAGTGTGTGACCATGGGGAGCTCATGTACTTTTTGTTAAAAACAAAGATGATGCTTTAAGGTTATGCATTGATTATTGACAACAAAATAAATTAACTATTAAAAATAAGTACCCATTTCCCCAAATTGACGATTTATTTGACCATGTTAAGGGTGCTACTATATTATCTAAAATTGATTTATGTTTAGGATACCATCAAATACAAAGTAGAGAGACGGACATCTATAAAACTACATTTAGGACTCAATATGGACATTATGATATTTGTGGTCCTACCTTTTGGGCTTACTAACACGCCAATAAAAATCTATGAGCCTTATGAACATTATATTTCACTGCTATCTAGACAAGTTCATGTTAACGTTTATTGGTGATATCCTAATTTATTCCAAAAATCTAGAAGAGAATAAAAGAAATTACGAATTGTCCTACAAACTCTATGAAAACATCAATTATATGCTAAGTATATAATATCTGAGTTGTTTAAAGATCAAATCCAGTATTTGGAGCATGTGATCACCCAAGAAGGGATAACTATATATCTAGAAAAGATAAAGACAATTAAGAGTGTCTCATTCCTAAGAACATTGTAGATACTAGGTCCTTTATGAGCCTAGCAGGCTACTACCACTGCTTTATAGCTGGGTTCCCAAACATAGCATGCCCCATGACCTCCTTACAGAAGAAGTGTAGAGAATATAAATGGACAACAAAATGTCAAAATAGCTTTGATAAACTAAGGCACACGTTAACCACAACCCCTATCCTATCAATTGTAGACCCCAAGAAAGAATTTGTACCCTAGACATATGCATGCTAGGAAGGAGTAGGAAGAGTGTTAATGCAAGATGGTTAGGTGTTAACCTATGTGTCCCAAAAATTGAAGGAGCATGAGAAATGGTGCTGAGCTTCAGAATTATAATTAACATCAATGGTTCATGTTTTAAAGGTATGATGACCCTACCTATTTGGAAATAAATTTATTCTAATGCCTTATCATAGTAGCTAGACCAATTTCTTTAAATATCCTACATTTAATTCCTAGCAAGTGTGTTAGACAACCTTTTTGAGTGAGTTTGATTTTGATATAAAACACTTAAAGGTAAGGAAAACTCGGTGGTAGACGCCTTAAGTATAAAGGCTAATTTTTTATTTATTTAATTTTTTTTTTTATGAAATTCCATTTAGCTAAGTGAAATCTAATTTTTCAAATCAGATCCAAAGTGAAACCTTAAAAGACTTGGAATATTTGTTTTTAACATAAAAAATTAAACAAGAAAACAAAAGTGAAAAACAAATAGGATATGATAATAACGGTGATGATTTTTTGATCTATAGATACCATATCTATGTTCCTAACAAGAGGTCTATTGAACGACTGATCTTAGATGAGTATCATAGGAGTCCTTATACATCCCACCCTAAGTACAAAAAATTGATTTGCCTTAAGAAGGTACTAGTTTTGGCTAGGTATGAGGAGGGAAGTAACAAAATATTTGGCGAAATGTCTAAAGTGCTAACAACTGAAGGTTGAGCATCAACATCTCGTTTTTTTACTTCACCCACTGCCCATTCCAAAATGGAAATGGGAAACTATCACTTTAGACTTTATCATAGGTCTACCCAAGTAAAAGTGGAAAATAACTCAATAATGGTTGTGGTAGATAATTAAAGGCAATTTGCACATTTTAATCCTGTGTAATTGATTTATAAATTAGTTCAAATATTTAATGTATTTATGAAAGAAATTTTCGCTTGCATGGTATACCTAAGACAATAATTTATGATCGAGATGTATTATTTACTTATGCTTTCTCGAAAGATATATTCATGGGATTAGGTAACCAAGTGAATATTAGTATTGTCTATAATTTGTAGAAGGATGGGAAAATAGAGGGGGTAAATTAGGTATTGGAGGACATGCTAAGGATGTACATCATGCAACAACCTACCAAGTGGGTAGAATATCTTCACCTAGTATAATTTTCCTATAATAATAGTTATCGTGCTTCTTTAACCGTGATCCCATTCGAGCTATAGTATGGTTGAAGGTGTAGAAAACCTCTTAACTAGATTCATTCTGAGGATATACTGATATTGGGACCCAATATGTTGAAGGAAATGGAACAAACTATGAAAACGATGTAGGGAAACTTGAAAATTCCTAAGAGTAGTATAAAACATATGTAAAAAAACCGTGGACTTATAGAGAATTTAAGGTGGGAAAACAAGGATATGTTAAGGTAAACAAAAAAACAAGCACCTTAAAATGGGAAACTTGCACAAGGTTAGATCCCAAATTTTATTTCCCTTTTGAAGTACTTGCAAGGATTAGACCTATAACTTATCAGTTGGCTTTACCTAGTTATATGCATTTAAATAATGTATTTTATGTTTCATTGCTCAAAAAATATGTACATTATCCTAAGAATATCATTAATTGGCAAGATGTTTAGGCAAACAATGAAGTTGCAATGATTATATATGTCCTTTTATAAATGTTATAAACTAATGGATGTATTAATGGTTGTGGATGTAGGTCAAGCCAAACAAAGAATTCCTAGTGAAGCCTCTATGCATACTAGACCAGGGAGAAACTATGCTACAAAAGCAAGTAACCACATAGGTTAAAGTGTAATGGAAACACTACAACTCAGTAGAGCCTACTTAAGAAAATGATTTTTTCATGTGTGAGGCATACCCTAGTTTATTAAAGGGTAAGTAAAACATCGAGGATGTTGTTTTGGTCATGGGGGGAAGATGTAATAACCCTTAATGAATTGTAAATATTTAATTTACCTTCTTGTGAATTTACTTTTATAGACTATGCACCCATGTTGAGGGATAGGTATCAATGTGTGATGTAAATATTTTTTTTTTAATTTTGTAATAACAAAATGTTGCATTTGGCCAACTTTGTAATCTATGGTGGGGGAAATATACTAAAGAATATTTCACACTAAGATAGTTAAGTATATTACAAAAATCCAAATAAGGGAAAAAGGGGAGAGGAAATTACATGTCGAGTTTCCTCTCTTTTAGAGATATATTATTCTAGTTTTGAGAAAAGGTTGGATAATAGAGTGAAAGTGGAAAATCCCGAGGAAACCTTGTGAACTTGGAGCCTAATATGAGGAGGCCCAAGAAAGATGTGTATCTATTATGCTACATTCCTGAAGGATATGTTGTGTTGAGGAAGGCAGGATATTGCTAGGAGGAATCATCTGTGGACCTAGAAGGGTATCTATTCTAAAAAAGTCGTTCTTGGTGTGAAGTTGGCTTTGGGGGTGTGAGGGGTTGTCATAGAGGTACCCATTATAATTGGTTAGGTGGAGAATCATTCTATTCATTGTATTTTTATGGTAGTCCAAGTGATTTTATTTAGATATGTGAATGAAAATTCATTATGTATTTCTCTTTTTATTTATGTGTCTATGTGTATTTCAATGCACCTATGTTCTATAACTTACAGATTATGGAATTAATAGATAGGATTGAAACTATTTCTTTTGTGTTGGGTTAGTTACCAAGGTTAGTAGAGAAACTATAAGTACTTCATCCATAGGGTAACAACCCTAAACCCTAATTAATAGGTTTGAAGATTTTCGAGACCCTCATTTAGGCCCGCCTTATCCAATCTATATATGTGTGTGTGTGTGTGTGTGTGTGTGTGTGTGTAAATGAAGGTGTAGTTTGACTATAATATTACATGATTTCTTACTCTAAATTTTTCTATCCTACATATGTAAACTTATGACAGTGAAAAAAAGGGTTTCAAGCTACCTTTTAAAGTACCAATTTTAAGAAACAATGCAAAATGAATAAACTAAAAGAGCCCAATAACATAATACATGAGAACTAAAGAAGAACAAGAAAATAATTAAAAATCAGTGATATATGTCAAGTAGACTCTTATAGCATTTATCAACCACATTCTTTTTTTCACATTGTTTATACCTATACTAATGAACATAGATATAATTTTCAGAAGCACAAGGGTTGTTCTATTATAAGAACAAATGAATAGTCAAAAGAAATGTTGTAGAAAGCATGATACTAAATAAAATTAATAACCCTTTGTTATCATTTATGAAAATCTAAATAAAATTTAGTACATGCAGTTGGCCAAGGATACCATAGTTCTCTAGACATTGTACCTAGATAACGTTTATAAAACCCATGTATAGTTAACACTATTTGTATAGAAACTTTTAAAAAATTATAGTTATACAACAAAATCTTCACATGTGACCTCTAAGGGCATAATTAAGTAAAGTAAAACCAAGGTCGTGAGTGGTCATAGACACATTATGAAGGAGAAAACTCTCTAAAATAGACAGTCTCTAGCGAGTGTTTTAAATCCCAGACCATAAGGTTCCCATGGCTAGGTAAGCTCCTGGTCAAAACCAAAAATTATATACATCATAAGAGCCTAGTAAAATGATAAAATAACATCATTTTAAATATCTTAACCTTTTTCATTGCCAAAGACTGAATCTCATACCTACATAAGGGCAACCCCCCACCAAGGGAGCTTAGTTAGTGTGAATCCATCAAGGTAAAGAAAGGAATATAGGAATTAACCCTAATGACCAAGATTTTACCTGAAGAGAAGCGTTTGAAGTTCTGTCATGTCTTCAATGCCCTACACATAGTAATCAGTTCAATTAGTGGAAAGAATTTGGAAAAGAACAAAAAAAAAGATGTTAAACAACATTTATCTAATGTTTTCCTTAGTGCAGGGCCAAACTGGGTACTCACCAAGATATCCATGTTGCTCCAACCCCCTTTAAAGCCAAAAAATTATGGTACTAGTAAAAATTATTCAAAAAATCCAAATTCCCTCATTCGTGTGTATCTATGATTTCAATTAGGACAAAATCCATGAGAAACCTTGAGATTGAAAAACAAAACATTGAAGAGAGTTTGATAAGTAACTGTAAAAATACTCCACAAGAGCAAATCTTTGGTAGTCAAGGAGGAAAGTCTTATGGGAAAACCAACCTTACCTATTGCAAAGTGTTTGAGATGCATAAAGTCCATGAAATAGTGAGAAAAATTAACAAAGCATGAGACAATGGTTGCAGATCTAAGCGCAGGGAAAGAGGGTGCAACTGAGCATTGATAGTAGGGAAAGGGTGTGTTAGTTTCCATACCTAAAAACTTGTCATTTCCGCCATTTATCTAAAAACACTAAACATCAATGAAGTGGATCAATGACAACTCACTTTCCCAATCTATGATATGATGTATCTGGTGGAAAAACCAAGTATGCCAACTGCCTTCTTCTAGAGGGCTCGATGAATCTTATGGTAAACAAGATTGTATAGTGTTGAATGATCATTTTGTATTTTCCATAGACTTCATGTTAATAATATTGTAATGCACAAGGAATTAATGTAAAGAATAATATTATTAACATGGGGTTGAGATTGACATCATACAATAATCCATGTTATAATAAATTCAAAACCCTATGTGAAGGATACATTATAGTCATGTAGATATAAAATTGTGAATAAATGCATACAAGCTATAAGGTTACAAAGATTGTCAATTCGCACGTGGATATAGAAAAATACAAAGCACATACCATTTGCAATAATGGATTACCAAGATAATTATATTAACCAATGGTATAAAGTTTAATAATTGTTTAATACTATTTTAGTGAGGTAATTTTAACTCTGGCTTGTGGAATTTCAAGCATTGTTAAATAAAAAGAAATTGAATTTCGTGACTTTTACACGTGTAATAATCAAGGAGGCATGTTACAAAATAAATGAAGGCCAAAATAATATCACCATCCTAGATCCATCTAACTTTGGACCTGTCATGTTCCTAGAGGAATAGAATCCCTCGAAGTACAAACCTTCTTTTTGGAGTGTAGAATTTGAAGAAAGGCTTGCACCTCAAGGGATTTGATCCCTCTCAATGCATGATAGATCAAGAGTTAGATGGATCTAGGTTGGTTCCAATTGAGGGCAACAATGTCATATTTTTAGATTATCATTATTATGTATATGTTTGAGATAAACTTCATTCTTTGAAATTTACATTATGGTTTCTTTGTCTAACATGACCATATAATTATGTTCTTTAATTTAGTCTATGTTTCTTTCCTTGAATGGTTTGTATTCTTGTGTTTGGATCTTTTGAGTGGTTTGTGTGTGTCTGTGTTTGGATTATTTAAGTGGTTTGTGTGTTTGTGTGTTTGTGTGTTTGGATTCTTTAAGTGGTTTGTGTGTTTATGTGTTTGGATTTGGATGGTAATGTTTGTGAATGTTACATTCTTTGTCTTATATTTCAATGTGTATGTAATTTCCTATTACTAATTAGTTGTTGATGAAGACGATAATCTTGTCAATAGATTGGAGGAGGATTGATACTACACATATATTCCATTTAATTTTAGGTAACAATTTTTGACAACTAATTGATTGTTAATAGTGTCCCTTTAGGTATCAATATATATATCTTGAAGAGTAGTTTTAATTTTAAATTTTCTGAGTTACCTCAATCTATTGAGGTAATAGATGATAGATGAAATAAACATTTCGAATGAAAAGTGACAATGTAATAGTGTTGAATGGAAAAAATTGTGAATAATAAAGATGTAGTCAATTAAAATTATTCTAATTCATTGTGAACAATCTCAAACTATTTTCATCTACTATTGTTATTGCCACCCCTCTTAGTTTTGCCTTATTTTCATATTGATTATATGAAAAGTGCAGTTTAAATCTTAAACCATTCAATTATTTATCTCGAGCTATTGTAGTAAATATCTTACATTTTCTATCTTGCTCTCCAATATTAATAGGTTGAATTACTACAATACAAAAATAAATACACATTGTCAATAATGTTTTTGTGCTTAAAAAAAAAAAATCACACTGTTAATCCAATAACTCTAAAATTAATGTACCATCATACATCCAGTTACATCAAATTAGAAATGAACATATACATTGGAATCAATGCATCTAATGCATGCAATAAAATAGGATTAGAAATCAACATATGCACTCAAATCGATGCATCTAGTGCAAGAAATCAAATATAATAAAAAATCAACATCTACATTGAAATCAATACTTCTAGTGCAAGCAATCAAATATAATTAGAAATCAATATCCATGTTGAAATCAATGCATCTAGTGCAAGTAATCAAATAGGATTAGAAATCAACATTTACACTGAAATCAATGCATCTAGTGCAAACAATCAAATATCATTAGAAATCAACATATATGTTGAAATCAGTGCATCTAGTGCAAGCAATCAAATAGGATTATAAATCACCATCTACAATGAAATCAATGCATCTAGTGCAAGTATTCAAATAGGATTATAAATAACCATATATAATGAAATCAATGTATCTAGTGCAACCAATCAAATAGAATTGGAAAACATCTACACTAAAATCAATGTATCTAGTGCAAGGAATCAAATAGGATTAAAAATCAACATCTACACTGAAATTAATGCATCTAGTGTAATCAACCAAATAAGATTATAAATCACCATGTATTCTAAAACCAATTCTTTGAGCACAAGGAATCTTCTTCCCTCTCCCCCCTGTCCATCTATATCTATATCTTCCTCTACCTCTCCTTATTTATCTCTCTATCTCACCCCCAAACATACATACACTCTCTCCATCACTCCCTTGTCACTCCCTCTCTCTCTCTCCACTTATGTCTCTCTATGTCTTTCCTCTTTCCTCCCTCTCTCTTCTTCCATCTCCATCTATTTTTCCCTCCCTCTCTCCTCCTCTTTCTCATCCTTGCTCTCTATCCATTTCTCTCCCCCTATCTCTCTCTCTCTCTCTCTCTCTCTCTCTCTCTCTCTCTCTCTCTCTCCAAAACTGTCACTTTCTCCTTGCCTCTCTCCTTATCTCTCTCTCCTCCTCTCCCCCCTCCATATTTGTGTCTCCCTCTATCTCTCTTAGCCTTCTCTCCCTCTCTCATTCCTCTCCTTCTGTCTCTCTTCATTCCTCCTCTCCCCTCTAATTTAGTTTATCTCCTTCACTGCAAGTAATCAAATAGGATTAGAAATCACCATCCACACTAAAATCAATGAATCTAGTGAGACAAATCTTCTTCCATCTCCCCCCCCTCCATCTATATCTATATCTCCCTCCATCTCTCCTTATTTGACTCTCTATCTCACACCCCCAACACATAGGCTCTCTCTCCACATTTATCTATCTATCCCTATCTCTATCTCTCTCTTCTTCCCTTGCTTCACCTTCCATCTATATCTATATCTCCATATGTCTATATTTTTTCTTTCTATATCACACCCAAAATACACACTCTTTCTCCATATCTATCTATCTCTACCTCCCTCTTCCTCTCCCTCGCTCTCTCTCTCTTCCCCTTCTCTCCCTCTCTGCCCCCTTCTATCTCTCTTTCCTCCTGCTTTCCTCTCCCTCTCTCTCCATCTACCTTATCACTCCCTCTCATTCTCTCCACCTTTATCTCTAGGTGTCTTTCTTCACTCTTTTCGTTCCTCTCTCTCTCTCTTCACCCTCCAACTTTGTCACTATCTCCCTCTCTCTCCTTCTCTCTCCTTCCCCCCCCTTCTCTCCATATCTCCTTCTTTGTCTGTCTATATCACCCCCAAGAGTAAAAACTCTCTCCCCACCTATTCCTCACTCCCTATCTCTCTCCACTTTTTTTTTCTCTATGTCTTTCTTCTTCACTCCTTTTCTCTCCTTCCAACTCCATCTCTCTATCCCTACCTCTCTCCTCCTTTCTCTCACTCCCTCTATCTCTCGACCTCTGTCACCTTATCTATGTTATTCCCTCCCATATATATCTAGAGTTATATATATCATGAATATATTATAAATATTTAGATAAAATTGATATTATTAAAGTTAATATTGTAATTATTTAAAACTTATTAAGTTGAATAATATTAATATTATAAATATAATTAATATTAATATAGATTTATAATACTTGACATGAATATTAAATCTCTCATATTGATATTAGATTTAATGATGTTTTACATGACATGATAAAAAGTATTATAATTAAGGGGCTACATTCAAATAAAATTTTCTAATATACACAACTTTGACGTGGAAACATTATGTGTATAAAGGTTTTAATATATCATAGGATGTTATTTTTAAAGGTTCATTTTAAGAAATATATTATTAAAATAAAATATTAAAATATTTTTCGAGCAAGATTTGTTATTCTTTGTGTGAATTAAGCTTTTTAATTTGTTAGAAAGGGTAGTGGCTTTAGTAAACAGTAAAGGTGTTTAAATTAGACCTAATTTGGGATTTTAATGTGGTGAACTTTTTTGTTGAAGGTCAATTTATGATCTATTCAGATCAACGTATATAATAAAAGAACTATTGAATGCATGAGACAATTGTATTGTAGTTCTTTTATGTCAACGCATAGGCTAATTCTATTGTAGTTTTTTTTATCTATATGGTTATTTTCATTTTTGTTTCGTGTCAACATTAATTTTTTCCATTTTCATTATTATTAGTTATTGGAGAGATGGACATAAACATTATTTACATTCTATTTCTATATAATATATATTATATATATTATATAATATATATATATGTTGGCTCACATTAGCTTATTTAACTTTGAGCATGAACATACTTACACATTTGGGTTATACTACATTGTAGAATACGCCTCTTGGTATTTGATTCCAGTGGAGTTAAGAGAAATTTTATCCCACTCCAAAATTTTCAAATAAATTGTTTTCATTTGTTAATTTATTAGGGTATGTAAGGCCAGGAGGAAACTCCTCAAATCAATTATGATTATTCATTAAGCTTACTCATGGTTATATACATGAGCGAGTGACTCTTGGGTTTCACCTCCCGATGACTCTTCATTTCACAAAAAAAAAACTATTTACATTATTTACAAGTGTTCACCCAATCCCCATGATTAGGTGTCAACATCCCCCCCCCAATCTGAAGGGATGTTGGTGAGTCTAAGCATTGTTCTGAATCTTTCAAGCTTTTCTCTTCAAAGTGCTTTGGTGAAGATGTCTGCAATCTACTCATTTGTGGAACAATGGCATAGATGGATTGTCTTGGCCTTAACATGATGTCAAATGAGATGGCATTTTGTATTGATGTGCTTCGTTTGAGCATGGAAATTTTTTTTCTTGGCCAATTTTATTGCAGAGGTGTTGTTAATCATGAGTGGAGTTGAGTTTACTTGTTTTACCTGCAAATCTTACAGAGTTTTCCTATACCATGCAATTTATTTTGTTGTCTAAGTTGCTGCCACATATTCTGCCTCTATTGTGGAATCTGATGGAACTGATTGTTTGCATGATCTCTAGGAGACAACTCCTGATCCAAGACTCATATCATACCCAGAAGTAGATACCCCAATTTATTTGTCTCCATTAAAGTCTGAATCAAAGTATCCAATCAAGCTGAAGTCGCCCACCTATGTATACTTGAGTCCAAAGTCTTGAGTTCCCTTCATGTACTTTAGAAATATTTTTGTAGTAGACTAATGTCCCTCACAAGCTTTTTGCGTAAACCTGGAGAGGATTCCAACAACAAACAAAATGTCTAGTCTTGTAGTATTTAGGTAGTTGAGACTTCCTACAAGTTGTTTATACTTTGTTGCATCCTAAAATTCTTTTCCTTTATTGGATGTGAGCTTTAAGCTTTGTTCCATTGGAGTAGTTAGAGGATTTCACTCAACCATTCCAAAATTGTTTAATAGATCTCCAATGTACTTCATTTAAGAAAGGAATATAGACTTCGGATGTTGAGTTACTTCAATACCTATATAGTATTGAACATAGCCCAAGTCATTCATTTCAAAACCTTCCCTCAATTCCTTATATGGATGAAATGTAGCTATCATTGTTCCTTGTCATCAAAATATCATCTACATATACCACAAGATATACAACTATTTTTCCAACATTCTTGACAAACAAAGTTGCATCATCAAGATCATAACGTTTGAAGTTGAGTTTCAGAAGATGCTCAGTTAACTTTTCATACCAGGCTCGCAGTTCTTTTCTTGAGGTCATACAAGGATTTCACAAGTTTTCATACTTTATGTTCATGTCCCTTCACAACAAATCCTTCCGGATGGGACAAAAAAACATTCTCTTTCAGATCTCCATTCAAGAAAGCAGTTTTTACATCCATTTGATGGACTTTGCAACCATTCTTAGCTATTAGGGCAAAGAGTCTCCATATGGTAACCCATTTTTCTATGGGGGAAAACGTTTCCTCATAATATCCCCGTTCCTTCTATGGAAAACCTTTTGCCACAAGCCTAGATTTGTGCTTGTCAAGTGATGACCCTTGGTATTGCAATAAGAATGCTGCAACTCCCAAGGCTACCAACTTTAAATATTAACCCAGGGTTCATACAAACTTAAGAGGTATCGACACTATAAGTGCATCATACAATGTGTCCTTCCTTTTCTATCATGATGTAATGGAGTGCATATACTGAAGTCAAATCCTAAAATAATTGCATAAAATGAAATGCTTCAAATGGAATCTTAACCTATTGCAAGAAAGAAATTACAAGGAAAGAGAATGAAATCAAGTGCTAAAACACACCATTTTCTAACTAACTCCTAAGAGGCTTTGCTGCAAAAGAATGCTAAGTTAACATGTATGCAATCTTACTATCCTAAGCATGCAGATTCAAACCATCAAACCTTCTACTAATGTGCATGTAAATTAATAAAATAAATTTGTTTATCCTTTTGTCATTTTTTCTTAACGAAAATGAGGTGGTAGGTTGTAATTAAACTATGGTTTAGCTTTGTAACCAATCATCGCACACAAACAGACTCTGTACATGGATTTTCACCTAGAGGGTCCCGCTTCTTTGACTTTATCAAGCACTTCAATCCTCGTCGTTGATCTCACTTCACCAGATCCAACAGATATCATGTTTCTCAACTCTTTGATGTTTTGACCGGATCCCAAATAAATTTAATCCTATTCAAAACTTTATCGCATTCGAAATCTAGATTAAATCACGTGCATCTTCTGACGCAATTACCATCAAATCTCATCCTTTCATAATGAACGACTATAATAGATCTGGAATTCAACTGAATTAAATCAAAGTCCATAAAAAATTGCGTCTGAAATCTAGATTAAATCGCATGCAGATTCCAACATCATTACTGTTGGATCTGACCCATCCGATTCAATGACTATTTCACAACCTGCTCACCAACTAGCAAGGCCAATCTCCACCATCGATGTGACCCATCCAATCGAACTTTTGTCATGCAATCTCGTGTGAAATCTTGCACGATCGATAATAATCTGAAAGCACGCGAGAAAAAATCTTTTCTTATGCTACATGTCGCCCACTAAGGGTAATAGTGTGAAATTTCTGAATACTGTTTCCCACCTTTAGGGCATGCAAGATACCACTTGCCATCCTTGGAAAATTTCCCACGTGCTCAGTAGGGAACTTAAGGAAAAGACGTTTAAATAAGGGTTTAGCACTTAATCTCAAGGTTAACTATTAACACTAATTGATACGGAACTTAAAGAAAGATACTTAACCAATGGTTTAACGCTAACTCTTAGTGTTAAATATTCACGCTAATCGATACAAAACCTAAGGAAAGACATTTAACCAAGGGTTTAGTGCTAAATCTTATTATTAACTCTTAATGTTAATCGACTGTGATTTTACCAATAAAACACATAAATGGAGAAAAATACCTGATTAACGTCTAGAATGTCGATACCCAATGACAAATGAATGCCTACACTAGAACAGTGCATCCACACCACACTTCAATCAATTATTCAACAAAATGGAAATTACAGAGTCTTAGCCCTCTTGACCCGATTAGAACAGTTTTTCTGACCTATGTTTCAATCTCAAACCCTATCTCTGTCACACCTCTTGCTTACTCACTCTATTATCGATCATCTAAGCTCTCTGCCATTGCATTCTTTCCTATTTTATGAATCAAATCCTATCCTAACTACATTGACAACTCAATCTCTACTTTTATCACTTAACCATTAAATCAATCCTACAACAACAAACTAAATTTAGAAATAGAAAGACATAAGAACTAGAGATGCATGTAAATAAGCAATATAAAGAAGGAAAGACAATGATAGAAAAAGGGCTCTAAGGTTACTGGGATGGCCAAGCCCAAGGAAACTCAGAGACCTATGGAGGAGAACAAGATCTATAAGTTGAACATGACACTAATCTTCATTATTATCATCAAAAGAATTACATCTCTGCCATAAATACAATGGATCTGCAAAACTACAAGCTCTCTACATCATAACACTAATCAAAATCTAAAAGTCTAGAGATCCAAAAAAAAAGTCCCCTAGAGGCAAATTCGACTTAGTACTTATACAAAATGATTAGGAATCATTCCCCATGAATGGAGGAAGCTTTACCCACCAAAATCTCTTGATTAGTGGATCTAGTCCTTTTGATTGGTGGATCTACTCCCTTGATTAGTGGAACACATTCCTAGATTTGCTCAATCATTGGAGTTCCACCATTTGTGCCATAATTCCATAATATCTTGCTGAATTATTGTTTATTATTGATCCTCCAGTAGTAGGGAACGAGTCCCTAGATGATCTCCTCCTCTAACTCTTCATCATCTGCCCAATATTCTCATAATATTCCACAAAAGAAGTAATATTAGGCACAAATATCCAATTATTCATAAACCTTCTTAATTAATATATTAAAGTTAAAAATAAATTATGTAATGCAAAAAGAGAGGTTTAATGTGTTGAAGGATGGTCATAGGCCTTAAAATATTGTTTAATTTAGAGGCATGGGCCTTAGTTTATGTCTAATTTAGAGGGCCATCATACCCCCCCCTGAAAGTGTTGCTCATCCTCTGAGAAACTTATTGTCCTCATTGTGCCTCATCCATGGCCCTGGTGGCCTCTCTCTTGTGCATTAAGAATATTTGCTGCAAGTTCTACAAGGACAACCCCAAAAAGATATTTGTGAAAAGAAAAATCATTGTTTCTTGAGACCATTAGCTTGCCCTCTTCCCCTAATTCAAGATTGGTTCTTGAATATTTTCCAATTTGGAAAGGTCTTCCACACCCTTATCAACCTTGTGCTACCTTATTCCACCATTTGAACACCTCTAACACCTTGAAAATGCATTTAGATGAGAACTACGACATCCTATAGGAATTCCTATCAAAACTATAGGAAACCCTGTTAAAACTACAGGAAACTAGTTTTGAGCATAAATGATAAGCTGGGGTTAGGGCAGGCCCTTAACTTGACTCCCATGCATTTCTCCCATTTTTAGGCCTTGACAAAAGCTAGAAAGATATTGGAGACCTCTTGGAACACCTCTTTTCATCACTGCAGTTTGATTTATATTTCGATGGTGAATGCCTTATTTCTTTTTGCTGCCTTCTTCTTCTCCCTATGGCCTAAATGATTGCCTAATGACCTTGGAGTTCTCTATTTTGTAGGTCTCTCTTAAGCATTGTCATTTTGGGGTTTTAGCACAATTTTCTATTCTTCCTTCTTGTAGCAACATTATGCCTTCCTATAGTAGTCATTCCTTCCTCCTTTAGAGTCTTCTAATTGTATGGGAGTGATGAGAAATGATGAAGAGGGATTGGATGATGATGATAAGGCTGAAAGGGAGTAGTGTAGGTCTGTGAAAATGGAGAGGATGCTCTTGTCTATTTTTTTCAAGAATGAAATGGGATGGATGAATGATTAATAGATAGTGAATATGAAGTTGATGGAGGGCTTGGAGTGTTGTGGTGACTTGGCCTCTGCGAAAATTTCTTCTTTTAGCTGTTGTCCACATTCTTTTCAATCATCACCCTTTTGATTTTTCAACATTGCACGAGTGAAGAAGTGAGCTACAATCAACTAGTTGAATATGGCTGAGACTGTTGACCCATCCTTAGCTTATAAAACCTCATTTCTCATGCATTGACAACACATTTCTAACTATAATATGCTCAAGAGAAGAGGTCAAGAATATTGCATACTTGTACCTACTTGATGATTGTTGGAGAGACATGCATGATGTTGCTGAGTTGATGTTGATGTGCAGGTGTTGGATGGTGATGCTGATGATTCTGATGTTGTTGTTGAGATCTGGAGGAGATTCTTTGACCTCTGGATCTCCTTTAAAACTGCTCACTGCCAATTTTGTAGGTGTTGTTCTATATCTTGTAGGTTTATAGGACAATGAATTGTTTTGTCCATATATCCAAAATGGTAGACTGGATTGAATTGAAACTTTTTGAGCATGTTTCCATCATCCTTATGAACCTCCCCATAGAAACAATATGGTCAATGGATGCCCGGCTCTCGCGAAAATGCAAAAATGGCTAAAGGTGTTGGAGGCCAATTTCTTGGAAATCGTGCATTTGAAATTTCTAAAATTGCATGGGCATGTTACTATCATCCATATGAATATTCCCCTGAAACAACTTGGCAAATAGATGTATGGCTTTCAAGTTATGGCAAAAACAAATTTATGCTCCATGTAGTTTTGTATCGTGTAGTAAAACAGAGCATCCTATAGTTTTTTAGGACAACAATCAAACTGAATGGTAGAAGCTTGAGACTGATGGGTGGATGGTGATAATAGATGAGCGTGATGGATTGGCATGGCCTTGGCCTTGTTGGAGCATTTGAGCAAAGGAGGAGAAAGTCAAAATTTGACCTCTTTTGACTAGGCTTGATCAACTTGTTCTTGTTGCTTGGAGATGTTGGAGACTACATGCATTTATCAAAGAGATGCATGGAGCAAGGATTTCTATTATTGTTTTTTCTATCATCTAGGTCTACTAGCTACCTCATGATGTTTTCAACTAGTAGGTCTGTGTAGGCACCTCAATGAGGTTTTCGACTAATAGGTCTGCCTAGGTGCCTCAAAGAAGGTTTTCACCTAGGATATTTCATTTTTTCCTTTTTTTCTTTTCTCTCAACCCATTGAGTGCCTCATGGAGGTTTTCAATCAACGAGCCAATCCGAGGCACCTCAAAGAAGGTTGTCACCTGAGATTTTTATTTTTTTTCTCTTATTTTCATTTTTTCCTCTTTTTTTTCTTTTTTTTTTAATACCCAACCCTACATGAAAAACAAAATCACTTTCAAGTATAAGAATACTTCCAATGGAGCCATCTACACATCAAGGTCACATACAAGATGATGTGGAGGCTTGAAATGTATGCTTTGACATGTACTTGGATTTCAGAGACCAAATAATTTGACTTTGAAATGATCAAGCATAGTCGAGGAAGAGAGTGATGTTGCAACTTAGTGATTGTCTGGAAACATATTTCAATGTAGTTGTTATATCCCTAGTCCATTTGCTGATTTAGATCATCTTGGAGGTTTTCTTCTTTCATGACCTTCAAGTATTCCTCTTTTTGTTGATTATTCTGTTGAACACATGGAGCGTTTGATGATAACCATGAGGGATCTTTCTCATTCTTTGATTTTGTTGTCTGCTCTTCATCAAATGCAGCCCATGGGTCTTTGATATTCTCTTTTGAATCTTCTTCTTCTGCATGTTGTCATTCAAGGATATCAAGAGGATATCTTTTTTGCAATATTCTTCCTAAGTTATAGCGAATACCATTGATCTTAAGAGGAGATGTTTGGAAGTGTTGCATCTCAGCATTGTAAGTGGGTTGAGCTACTTCAATGTGTGGGTTTGGAAATGGTGGTACAGTTAGTTGAGTGGGAGTGCATATTTGAGATAGATGTGGATGGGGTTGTGGTTGTGGTGGAGGTGAATGGTAAGGATAACATGGATTCTGGTATGGAGGATATTGAGGAAAATACTGAGAATATTGAAGATATTGTCGATGGTTCGTGTTAGTGTCGATATATTCACCCCTCCATCAGTGATCAAATTTCTCTTTTTGCATGCATGTTAGGTGTCCCATCCAATCAGCTGCATTCCATTAGGTCATGGATCAACTGATGGTAGTGGTTCATTATCAATTTCCCTCATGGTATTTTCATGTTGGCCAATTTTCACATGTTCAGGTCATTTACTGTCATTTTATTTCGTTCCATTTACTGAAATCAGTTTTAGAGTTTTAGGTCTCACTACGTCTAGGGTTTGCCACCATGGTCATAAAAAATTCAATAAAAGGTCATAAGGCACATGAGGAGGTTTTATAAGTTCATAAAATTACAAATTTACTAATGATATGCTTCATAAATGGTTTTTACCTCAAAACTCTATATTGAGGTGAAAACAGGGTTTTTCCCATTTCATGAACAAATTTTATGTAATTTCAATGTTTCTATATGTAATAAGATCCAATTGCTATCCTTGGTCACCTTGCCAACTTCAGCCACTACAAGAAACAAAAACATCAATGCATTAGTTCATTAAGTGATCAAGAAGAGTCAAACTGCAAAATAAACAATAGGGTTTTTAAAGCAAAGTAATAAGAGTTTAGAAAAGTGGGTTTGTTAAATGAAAAATTAAAGCCAAGGGGATATAAAGCTCTTTTTTGTGTTTGAAAGTCTTCATTTTGTGCAAGAGAGTGAGATAAAAGGAAAAAATTGGGTTTTGGGAGAAAGAGGCAAAATTGAGCAAAAAACTAGAAATTTCACTAGCACTATGCACCTAGGCACTGGCACTACGCACCTGGCGCAAGTTTTTCACTGAGTTTTGGTCGGGCGCTATGCATACAAAGTGCGCTACGCACCTTCTTGTTGATATTCAAAATGAATTTTATCACTTTCCACTGCCTCAAATTTCACAATTAGAATCTTAACAAGTAAGTAAAGCCTCACATTTGGTCTAGCAAGGGATTTTTTGTCATCAGTGGTGGTGATTTGTGTGTCTAAAAACTAAACCCTAAGCTATCTCTAAATTGTTTTGAAAAAATTTGCATAGGGTATTGTCTTCTGATGTTTTTATTCCCTTTTGATTATTTTTCTTACACCCCATTCCCTTACACTAAACTTCCCTAAATCCCTTCCTCTTTCCGTCTCCCAAAATCATTGGCACTCACTCCATATTCCCAAACCCTAACCCTATACATTCCCAAAAACCTAATTTCCATTTCCTATTCCCTCATTACATCCATTCCATCATTATATCCCTCATCTACAGTGATAATATCAGTCAATCCCTCATTTCCCAAAAGAAAAACAATAGTCACTTTCTACAAACATTACTCACCCTCATACTTTAAAAATCTCTTCATACTCATCATTTTTCACTCCAAATTTGTAAGTATGGAGACAGACTTATGAGAGGGATGATGAAACTGTTAGTGATTCTTCCCAAGAGGCTCATGTACCAAGGAAATCACATAAAGGAGGAAAACATATCCGGGAGGAGCCCACCACTCTCACAGAGTTACTTGTTTGCCCTCTTGCAGTAACCTGTTTAAAACATCAATCTTGTTATCAGTTTTGCAAAATGGTGGAGAGGGTGAAATATCATCATGAGCTTGCTAGGTCATTTTTTCTTCATCTTCTCAATGTTTAGGTGAACGTAGCTGGTGTTTCTTTCACCTTGACACCTGAAACCATTGCAGTAGCATCATGCATCCTTAATGTGGGTGAACAGCGAAATAAGGGGTAGCATGTGGGCAGAGAGAATTATGAGCCTTATATCAAGGCTAGTTATCAAAGGCAAATCAGCAAGGTTTTTCCTTCCAAATACTTGTAGGACATTTATGCTCCTCTCAGGAAACTTATCATCAAGTATTTCACCTGTGAGGGGAGGTTTTTATGTCTATATACATATCATGTTAGATTGCTGATGCATTTCACAAGAGTGAGGATAATGAACCTCCCTTACTTTATATGTAGGAATATTTAGAAGATGGCTCTATATGTGCAAAGGAAATCTCTTTCTCAGTAGTTCAGCAACATTTACCATTTCTCATTGATTAAAATTGTTGTTTTGCATCAGCTAAGCTTGTTGAATATATCATGGGATACCTTCATTGCACATGAGATTTTCAAAGGCCCTTGGGTGACTCCATTGGTGCTTCAAGAGGAAGGAGGGCCTTCAGACTAGCCAACTATTCATGAGACTGAAACTACAGGTGTGCCAATGTTTTTCACTTATGAGAAAGGCACCAGGAGACTTTTGCAGCTGCCAAACAAGTACTATCTCCACCAGGGGTGGAAGGGGTCTTGTTTTCTTCACTAGACCACAGGCAAATGCTATCTTCACTAGGGGTGAAAGGGGCTTTTCCTTCTTCTTCATCTGAACAGGTACAGGACAAAGATAAAGGAAGGAAACAGGTGCATGATGAAGGCCCTACTGAAGGACAAGACAGAGATTTTGTCTTGGTTGAGGAGGATGACATTGACTTGGGCCCTCAAAGCTCAAAACTCAAAGATATGGTCATCAAAGAAAAAGAGGCTGAAATCCAAGCCTTATCACTTGACATTGAGAGCGCTAAATGGATCATTAACTTCCTTGATCAAGAGAACAAACAATTGGAGGACAAACAAACTATCATGGAGCTGCAAACAATTAGAGAAAATAGGCAAGCAACAAAAAGAAGAAAAATCAAAATGACACCCCTTGAGCAAGAAATTGAGGCTGACAGGGAATCATGGTTAGAGAGGACAAACATTCACCTAGAGAAATTGCTTGAGAAAGCTAAGAAGGAGAAGAAAATGTTGCACCATATGGCCTATCACTACTTAACCTGGAATAAAATTTGGAAGACAAGGGTGAAGAGGTTAAAGGCTAAACTAAAGAGAGATTTGAGGAGAAAAAAACAGCAAGATAAGCTCAAGATCTTGGTTGAAGCATCATTGGCCCAGCATAGCACATAAAAAGGATCACTCATGCCAAATTTTAAGAAATTTGGTGAAGTTTTTGTCATTTTTGGAATTTTTGAGGCAAAAAACAGGCTTTTGATGGGGGCCTCCATTTGCAAAAATCTTTACATTTTTGGAATCACCATGAAAAGTTATGCATGCTCAGAAATGGCTGAGAAAGTTCTAGACCTCCAAAAGGGCCAAAAACACCCAAAATGTGCCCTCTCTGCCACTTTTTTTCCACACAAGAAGCAGTCTTGGGAGATTTCATTTTTGGAGGGGCAAATGGACTCCAAATCACAAAATTCAAGTTGTCCCAGAAAGTAGACTCACCAAGCCTTCAATGAGCTATTTTGCACCTGATTTGGATTTCAAGAAGCCTTCCAAACTGGCATGGAAAAAGCGATATGCATAGGATCACTAGCGCTACGCATAGGAGAAAAATTTGCCAGTTTTGCCTATTTATTCAGAATTTCACCCAATTTGCTGTCAGTTTGACTTTTTCTTCTCTCTTTCATAAATTGATAATGTAATATGATGTAACTTGATGTACTATGATGTAAATATGATGAAATATGACTTGAGGAGATAGATACATCAGTTTAGAGTTGGTTTAAGGATGAATGAATCAGTCTCCATAGTTTTAGAGGCAAGTTGTTCCACTGCCTACTTTTCAGTTCCTAGTTTAGATCTTGTTGAAACAGCTCCTTGACTCATGGATTCGACCCCTGATGGCTACCATAGGTGGTTTGATGCCTATATCTTGTACTTTCTTAGTCATTTGTGAAGGTTGGACTCTTGTGGATGCATTGAGCACTATTGTAAATCACTTCTGTAGTTTGGTAAGGAAATGAACCAGGGTTTTGTAGCATTTTGTGGGATTCTTGTGGTAATGTGAATTAGCATTGTTTTCTCCTCTATTATTTAGTTTATCTTATGTGGATATGTGCCATCATCTCTCTTTTCTGCATAACTAAACAAATCAATATTAAAGGGTGGAATCCATTGATGTTCAGTGCTTTGCCTTGGGGTTTTATTTAGTTCTAAATGTTTTCTCTTGTTTGAAGAGGACTCATGGAACTTGCATGCCCTCTCCAACTCCTCATCAGTCTTTAGAATCACCATGACATTCATTTCAGAGTGCTAAAACATTTGACTACCTCACCCCACAGAAACCTCTGCAAATCTGTGTTGATTTCTCAGATCCAAAGCTACCTTCCTCATCTGATCCAACAACAAACCATTAAAATCAATCAAAATCCTCTGATCATATATCTAGCCTAAAATTAGTATTCATACCAGTCATCTCAAGCCTTACTTGCCATATTTTCTTTGAGATTGACAAGGAGAGAGCCCTCTCCCAACCTGGTAGGGCTAGCTACCAGGTTAAGTGTGGTTTGATGTTACGCTAGACCTACCTTTCTTAGCCTGAGGTAGATTTAGGCTATAATAGTCAGAATAAGTTCCTTTCCAACCTTGTTGCCAAGATTGGTTTTGAGGTTGAGATGGCCAATGTTGCCAAGGAAAAGGTGTGGTCCAATTACTTTGAGGTGGATATGAATAACCTTGAAATTGGGAATTAGGCTCTTGCATCATATTGGGCTGAATAGGCTACCATGGTCCTCTTGGAGCTATATAACATTGCTGCATTGGCAATTGACTTGCTCCACTGTTCCCTTGCTGAAATTCCTTCAACCTTGGTAATGATGTATAATGTTTAACATCTTGTGATTCTACAACACAAATATCAACATTTTCTTTTCCTTCATATTGCATTCTTAACATTTCTACTTGTTTTGTTAGAATGCTAAGAATTTATCTTTTAAAATCATCAAACAAATTTCTAGGTTTAGCTTGACTTACTGATCTTGATGCCAATTTACCTACTCTTGCTTTTCCTCTTCACTTGTGTTTGCATGTTTCAAAAATTTCCTCAAATGACAATTGATATACATCACCTCTACGCATGAGATTAAGGAGATCAATCCATTCATCCCTAATTGTTTTAAGTAAGATAGTTTTTAGTGTGTCAGATCCCAAATGGTGTAGATTTTCCCTCTTAACATTATACATGAATCTCTCTACTAGATCCTCTAGACTCTCATCTTCTCTTTGATTCATTCTAAAGATTTCTTCTTTAAGATCATGATCTTTATATTCCTCTAGGAATATCTTTTGCATAACAATCGATGATCATATTGAATTAATCCCTAAACTCATGAACCATCTAAGAGATCTATCCTTCAAAGTTGCTGGAAACAATCTCAGTTTCTGAGCTTTTAAAAAGTATCCATAAGATCTACAAACAATCTCAAATTCAAAGAGAAAGTTTTTTGGATCCTCTGACATTAGACCATGAAATTTTGCAAGAAAAGAGGGAGTGATGTTCTTCATGTGTACACTTCCATCAATATCTTGAATGGGAAATCCAATAGGATTTTCCTCATTGTCATCATCACCATCAATTTATTCTCCATACTTTGTCATCTTCTTCTTCTTCTACCTACAAATGTGGATGGTGATATGGCTCTTACTGCACTAGCTGATCAAATGGGGGGGTGGGTTGGTGTTGGAGATTTTTTTTGATACTATAATGCAATGCAATTTTCTACTATTGGATTAAATATGCCTAATGCAACTATTTTTTTGTTTTTGCAAAAAGTAAAAAGAAATGAATCAATTAGGGAAGAAAATAATGCATACTTTGACACCTCCCCCACAACGGTTCCAGATAGTGATGAGCCTTGGTATTGCAGTAAGCATGCTACAACTCCCAAGGCTACCAACTTTAAATATCAACCCAGGGTTCGTATAAACTTAAGAGGTTTCGGCACTATATTTGTAGCATACAATGTGTCCTTCCTTTTCTATCATGTTGTAATGGAGTGCATGTACTGAAGTCAAATCGTAAACTAATTGCATAAGATGAAATGCTTGAAATGGAACCTTAACCTATTGCAAGAAATAAAGTACAAGGAAAGAGAATGAAATCAAATGCTAAAACACACCATTTTCTAACTAAATCCTATGAAGCTTTGCTGCAAAAGAATGCTAAGTTAACATGTATGCAATCCTACTGTCCTAAGCATGCAGATTCAAACCATCAAACCTTCTACTGCTGTGCATGTAAATGAAGGAAATAACTTTGTTTTTCTTTTTGTCATTTTGTCTTAATGAAAATGAGGTGGTAGGCTATAATTCGACTACGGTTTAGCTTTGCTTTGTAACCAATCAGTGCCCACAAATAGACTCTGTACGTATATTTTCACCCATGTTTTCCTGCTTATCTGAATTTATCAAGCACTTCAATCCTCATCGTTGATCTCACTTTGCCATATCCAATGGATATCGCGTTCCTTAACTCTTCGACGTTATGACTAGATCCCAAATAAATTTAATCATATTCAAAACTTCATCGCGTCCGAAATCTAGATTAAATCACTTGCATCTTCTGACACGATTACCATCGAATCTCATCCTTTCATAACGAATAGCTATGATTGAGCCAGAATTCAACTGGATTAAATCAAAGTCCATAAAACATCACATCTGAAATCTAGATTAAATTTCATGCAACTTACAAAGCCGATCTCCACCGCTGATGTGACCTATCATTTCGAACGACTGTCATGCAATCTCGTACGAAATATTGCACTACCATTAATACTCCAAAAGCATGCGAGAATTTTTTTTTTCTTATGCTATGTGTTGCCCGCTAAGGGTAATTGCATGCAATTTCTGAATATTTCTTCCCACCTTTAGGGCGCGCGAGGTACCACTTACCATACTTGGAAAATCACCCATGTGCTCAACACGGAACTTAAGGAAAAAACATTTAACTAAGGTTTTAATGCTAATCTCATGGTTAACTCTTAAAGCTAATCGATATGGAACTTAAAGAAAGATTCTTAACCAGGGGTTCAATGCTAACTCTCAGTGTTAACTCATAATGCTAATTGATACAGAACCTAAGGAAATATGTTTGACCAAGGGTTTAGCGCTAAATTTCAGCGTCAGGTCTTAACACTAATTGACTGTGATTTCACCAATAAAACACATAAATAGAGAAAAACACCTGATTAAGGTTTAGAACACTAATACACAGAGACAAATGAATTCCTAGACCAGAATAGTGCGTCCACACCGCACTTCAACCAATTATTCAAAAAAATGGAAATTGCAGAGTCTTGGCTCTCTCGTCTTGATTACAAGAGTTTGTCTGACCTCTGTTTCAATCTCAAACCCTATCTCTGTCACACCTCTCGCTTAGTCACCCTATTCTTGATCATTTAAGCTCTCTGCCATTGCATTCTTTCCTCTTTTATGAATCAAATCCTATCCTAACTGCATTGACAACTCAATCTCTATTTTTATCACTTAACCATTAAATCAATCCTACAACAAGAAACTAAATGCAAAAATAGAAGGACATAAGAACTAGAGATGCATGTGAATAAGCAATAAAAAGAAGGAAAGACAATGATACAAAAAGGGCTATGAGGTTCTTGGGATGGCCAAGCCCAAGGAAACTCAGAGACCTATGGAGGAGAACAATACCTAGAAGTTGAACATGACACCAATATTCATTATTTTCATCAAAAGAATTACATCTTTGCTAGAAATACAATGGAGCTGCAAAACTACAACCTCTCTACATCATAACACTAATCAAAATCTAAAAGTCTGAAGATCCAAAAAAAAGTACCCTAGAGGCAAATTTGACTTAGTACTTATACAAAATGATTAGGAATCATTTCCCATGAATGGACGAAACTTTCCCCACCAAAAAACCTTGATTAGTGGATCTAGTCAGCTTGATGGTGGATATGCTCCCTTGATTAGTGGAACACGTTCTTAGATTTTCTCAATGATTGGAGTTCCACCATTTATGCCATAATTCCATAATATCTTGTTGACTTATTTTTTATTATTGATCCTCTAGTAGTAGGGAATGAGTCCATAAATGATCTCCTCCTCCAACTCTTCATCATCTACCCAATATTCTCATAATATTCCACAAAAAGAAGTCATAGTAGGCACAAATATCCAATTACTCATAAACCTTCCTAATGAATATATTAAGGCTAAAAATAAATTATCTAATTCAAAAAGAGAGGTTTAATGTGTTGTAGGATGGTCATAGGCCTTAAGTTATCGTTTAATTTAGAGGCATGTGCCTTAATTTATGTCTAATTTAGAGGCCCATCATCAAGTGAGCCATCAACTTTATAATTGTTCTTGTAGACCTACTTGTATAAAATTGGGTTGGTTCCCAATGGAGGATCATCCAGCTTCCAAGTTCCATTCTTCATCAAGGAATCATAATCATTTTTCATTGCTTCTTTCCATTCATTAGAAGAAGCGGCTTCTTTGAACGAAGTTGGTTCAAAATATGTAGAAAAATTCAGTTCACAATCATAAGAAACATCCATATCAATAGGTGAACCAAAATCATCTACATCACCTCCATTTTTCCTGGTTGAATTTCTTGTTCTTTTCCTTCCAACCACAGAAGGATGAGCACTTTCAAGTGCCTTTGTCATACACTTTGGGGGACCTTTCTAAGATGGTCCAGGCTACTCAGTTGATTGAGTTAGGATTGAATCAAGATTGAGTCTTCCAATTTTTTGAATCACATGAATCAAAGTATCATCAGTGGTTGGAGTTTCATGTGGAGGAGAGAGTGCTTTAGAAGAATATTCCATAGATTGATCCAGTATAGGAATCGCCCCTTCAATATGTGGAACTTAATTATTAATTTCTTGAAATTATTTTGCATTTCTAAATCTATCCAAGTGATCAAGTTTCCGCTCAACAACATTGTCACCTTTGGAAGATTCATGAAACATTATATCTCTAGATAGAACAAACTTTTTATTAACTACATCATAGAGATGGTATGCTTTGGAGGTATTTGAATACCCTATGAAGATACACTTATGACTCCTTGCACCAAGTGTGTTTCTATGTACTTTTGGTGTCAAGGCATAACGGGTGGAACCAAAGACCCTTAGATGCTTTGCTGAAGGAATGCGGCTATACCACATTTCATAAGGAGTCTTGTTTCCAAAATAATTAGATTATCATATATTCTTTACATATAAAACACATAGAAATACATCAGCCCAAAACATCAATTTTACATTCTTGAAAAACATCATGGAACGTACCATATTTAAGATTTTCCTATTCATTATTTCAGCTACTCTATTATGTTGGGTATTATAAGGCACAGTTGTTTGATGTTTGATCCCATGTTGGCGAAGATAGTTTTCAAATTCATTTGAAGTGTATTATCTTCCATTATCAATGCGAATGGAGCCAATATGAGATTTTGCATTATTTTCAATCCATTTATGAAAGTTCTTGAATGTTTGAAAAGCATCAGATTTGTTTTTCAATAAATAAACCCAACACATTCTGGTGTAGTCATCAATAAATGTCATCATATATGTATTTCCATTTGTAAAAGGAACATGCATTGGACCACATAAATATGAATGAATGAGTTCAAGGCTTCTATGTGCTCTAGAATGTGAATCATGAAACGACTATTTTCTATTCTTTCTTAGAATGCAAGCATCACATTGTTTAAGTTTCCTACAAATTGTAGGCAAACCAATAAAACCATTTTTCTTCAACAATCGAAGGTTGTCGTAGTTCAAGTTTCCAAATCTAGCATGCCATAATAGACTTGATGGAAATGTACCATCATCATAATGAGAATTGTATGAGAATTTGTTTGCATGAGTAGAGGTACCTTGCGGCTTGGGAAGCCTTTCTTCTTCTATCCTCGTAATGACAAGTGAGTGATATGATGCTTTTCTCACCTCAACCTTTCCATTAAACATATGAATGGAGTTTCCTTTCTCGCGGATGTGGACCAAGGACAACAATTTTCTCCTTAGTTGTGGGAGATATAGAACATTATGCAGAAGAAAGTCTAGAAGACCACACAATTTGAGCCTGATTGTGCCAAGCCGTGATGGCTTGAGTTTTGATTTGTCTGAAAAGTATACTGCTCCATCAACATTGTCAGTAAATTCTTAAAAAAAATCTCTTCAAATAGTCATGTGGAAAGTTGCTCCTGAATCAAGCAACCAATCATTTTTCCAAGAAGCAAGTGAAGCATTAAACAAGTCTTCATTTACTCCAATATTATAGTCTGGCATAACATAGTGACTGGATTCAGGTTCTTTACCTTTCTCTTTTTCATTGGTTTTACCATAGGGTTGATTTATTTCCTGCTCAATTCTGTCCTAAGGCAACTTGCATGTGGATGCATCATGTGATCCATCTCTATTGCAATGTATCCAATACAAATTAGAATTTTCTCCTTGAGAGTATCTTCCCCCATTGCCTCTGAAATTTCTTCTTCCTCTTCCTCTTCCTCTTTAACCACCCCTTCCTCTGGAAGAATCTTGAGAATGATTCTTCTCTCTATGTGTAAGACACAAAACTTCTTCACAATACTAAGGAGTTTTCTTCTTCCCAAAACCTTTCTCTCTCTCAGCAAATTTATTCAAAAGGGAGTCAAAGGTAATTTATTTGAGGTTTCCATTTGCTTGCAATGAATCAAGATATTTTGAATAAGTGGGATAATGTGCCTTGACAAAAGCTATCAATTGAATGTCTGGTTCAAAATTAGTGACTTTAATATCATGCATAATAGATTTTACTTCTCATGCAAGAGAAATAGCATCATGATTTTGTAATTCAAGGTTGAAAAATTTAATCATCAATTGGACAACTTCAGGCACAGAGTGCGAGTCATAGAGTTCCTTCAATTTTTGTAAGGTTTCAAAAGCAATCGAAAATGGTGAAATATGGTGACTCACCTCTTCATTTACAGATGTCGCGATCAAGGCATAGGCCTTGTTGTTCTTATTTTTCCAAATGGTGAATTCCTTGTCTAAGGTAGGCTTTGTTGGTTCATTATCTCCTTCTCCAACACAAAATCTTTTCCACAACTGGAAACAATGAGAGTGTGTTTGATCTTCTGCAACCATTCTAGATAGTTCTACTTTCCAGTGAGAACCACTTCCAAAATAGATATCAATGAATGCATTTTAAAATATATGTGCTGTAAAAAAATACGTATGTTGCCAATAGACTATAAAAAATCTCACCTCTATTGATAATATAATGTGAAAAAGAAAATTTACTTCTATTCTGGTGTATTTTTATTTTGGATAGAGGTATTTGTGGAGAAGGGTTATATGGGGAAGGGAATTCAACATAGGGAGTGTATGTATATGGAGGAGCAATGCTTATATGGAAGCATATGGAGAAGCAATGCTTATATGGAAGCGTTCGAAATCGAGAGGGGAGGAGAGGGTGGGAGAAAACTTGTCTTGACCGAGAGGTGGTATGGAAAGGGAGGTATTTAAAAATTTGGGAGAGGATTTAATACAATGCATAGAGGGAGGGATGACTGGAGTGGAGAGTGTCAACTTTATTGGAGCCGAGTAATAAAAAATGAATGGAATAATAGAATAATAGTGTGAGAGGCAACGCTATTTTCTATGGGACACTAATGTAACAACAATGGGAGAGGGGACCGCATATATTTACATTAAAACAAGAATTAATCACTGAACTAGGAGTGGTATTTGCAAATGGTGGAGACACTGTGCTACAATAGATAAAATGCTACTTTCAGGCATACCAAATAGCGTTCACCGCACCAGCGTTGAATCTTTCACAACTCCAATCCTTCCTCTATTCCATTCTCATTTCTCCAGAAACGACTTTAGTCCCATCAAGCATGTAATACAATGTTTAGGTCTCATATGTAAGATAGTATTTAGAGGGGAAGAGGACAAACTGCAAAAAAATTGTAGAAGGGAGTTACAATGGCAGAAAGGGATGACAAAAATGGCGATGGGTCTGATATGATGGTAGGCCAGGAGGTAAATCCTCAAATCAATTGTGCTTATTAATTAAGATTACTCATGCTTATATACATGAGGGAGTGACTCTTGGGTTTCACCTCTCGATGACTCTTCATTTTCCATTATTTACTATTTACATTATTTACAAGTGTTCACCCAATATCCATGATTAGGTGTCAACAGGGTATTATTTTTCATATCTAAAATTTTAAAAATATTAATGAAAATGAAAATATAAAGTTAGAAAAATTATTAAATTAAAATTTACATTATCATTTAGTTAAAATATATTTTTAATTATACATAATGTAAAATTGAGTTAGAGTTATAAGTTCTTTTATTAATTTTTAATATATATTTTTTATTAGTCATAATAACATTAGACTTAAAACATATATGCATCATATGTGGGTTCTTTTAATGTGATGATTAAGGGTTGGCTCTCATATTCGTAGCCATACCCAATGGTTCCCATGGTGTTTTTTCTAAACTCATATCACGTCTCTTTTTAATCCATAGGGAAATTCCTCCACTTTCTATAGGTTCCTTGTTAGCTAACATCACTAGTCATGACCATGACACCCTCTTTGATTACTACAAAGGCACCTATGGTTCTTGGATCTCCTAGATGTGGTCCTCCTACAAATGTTTCAAATAAACTCTCTATCCTAATGGCTCCTACCATTTCCTTCCAAGATTTGGTGATAAAAAGGGGATGCTCAATTTTGTAGTTATGGTTGGTCTTCATAATGTATATTCTAATCATTTTTGTATTTATTAAAGTATGTTAATCATGCTCAAAAGGAAATTATATTATTTATATTTATCAAACAAATATAGAATTCTTGTTCTTCAAGACCTTCCAAAAGAGAATTTTTGAATTTTGAATTTGTAATTTTCGCTCCACGAGAAGCTCTACTTGGCTCATCTGGTCAAGTCAGCTTGGACCCCAAGTGAAATCTATTCATCCCATTAATAAGACTATTTATATGCGATTTTCTTCCTGCACTAAGAGGCATTCAATTAATAAAATGAAGAAGCATATATCTGCTCCTAGTCAACATAAAGAAGGTTGAATTCAAAGAGAAGAAGACCGAATCAAAGTAAGGAAGGAAATATGTTGCTTGAGTGGAATTCATCCTTGTTGAAACTTTCATGTTTGACTGAAGTTTATGTGACATTATCTTTGTGAAAGGCTGAAAATTTTTGTAGCATCTCTGAGTGTTTAAGTTAGAATTTTCTATGGAAGACCTTTATTTCAAATCTTCATCACGTTGACTTGGAGATGAATGATGAGGGATTGGCCTAGCTTCTTGATGGATTGATAAGGCTTTTGGTTAGTTTTTATATGGTATTAAATTTGATGTCTCTCTTGTTGAATTGATTCTATAAGGAAAGGATTGTTGGGGTTTTTTCCCATGTGGGTTTTCTCATGGTAAAATGTTGTATTCTTGTGTGGTTATTTTTGCGTGATCCTTCTAGCACTTTGTTTTACTATAGGTATCCTCTGTTTAATTATTTGATAATGAATAATGAAAGCAAGAAGATGAAGAATGCATGAAGGAACAGATTAACCTAAGTAAAGCATAAGATTTAATTATTAGTATAGAGGATGCCCTAAAAATCAACATGTTTTCAGAACCATAATGAAAGAGAAACCATGAAGAAGTCTCTTTTATTCTGCCCTAAAGGTCAAGTTAATGAACAAATTTATCATCTTTTGTACAAGATGAAACTTAGTTATGAAAGGAATCTTTGTTCGTAATAATACCTAATGCAAAACACACAATTTGGATCCTTTTAGAAGCCAAATCTATCGGTCTTGTAGAAGGGTTATTAACATTGAATAAGATAGAATATCTTCAATTTTCTACAGAATATGAAGAAGATATCAATGAAATTTTATTTATGTTGAAGAAGGAAATTAATACTCCAAGTTTTAATCTTTGGTGTATTGAAGGCATGTTCTTAATTATTGGAAGAGGATGGAAGTCCTATCTCATATACATCTATCATAATATGTTGAATATCTCAGAACGAAATTACCCTCAAGTTAGAAGACAAAAGCCTTAATGCAAAATTCTGAACAAGGTGACAGATATTTTTTTAGGAAGGACTCAATAAATCTTAAACAATATTCATACTTCTTAGGAAACTGAGATAATGTCATCTTGATGGAAGCAATCAAGATGAAGTTTGAAATCCTTCTTGTCCAAAGGATTGAAACACTAACATAGTGAGGTGTCAAGTGTCGAAAGTACAAAGCCTGGTATGCTTTTCTCTATTGTAGAATCATTAGAAATATTTTGAGGTATAAAATGGGCCTCCTAAGGAATATTATACAATAATGATGGAAATAATAAAATAAGATTAGAATACATCATCATGTTTTGGAGGGAAGAAAGAGAAAACTACTTTTTTAACTTGTAATTTCAACTTATCTCCCTACGATTTTACTCAAATTTTGAGCTAGAGCACTCGTTGGATGTGAAATTTATTTTCTCATGTGAGGAGTGCCCATGTTGCATAGTTTTGATGGGCCTTACTAGACAAAATAGATGAAATACATGAAAAAATGTGATTGCAATCACGTATTTTCATATATTTGACATTTTTCTCTTAGTAGCATCCATCAGAAGTATGCAACATGGTACTCCTTGGATGAAACAATAAATTCTACATTCGACGGGTGCTACGACTCAAAATTTGAGTAAACTCTTAGGGAGATATGTTAACAATACGAGTTAAAAAAGTATTTTTTTATTTTTTATTTTTTTAACATTTTACCTTTTTACTTCAAAAATGGTAAATCATCCCCAATGGTTGACATCATCATATTGAATCCTATTGGTTCTTATAAAGGAGATTTTTGTTGTACAATTTTGTTTCGAGACCCATTTTTGACCTCAAAATTTGTCTAATGATGATGCCATCTCAAGTAAGATTGTTGATCAAAGTAAAAATCACAAAATACTAAATGTTGAAAATATTGACGCTCCATATGCAAAATATTTCGGTCATATATTCACTCAAGAATTCAAGTTCCTATGTACAGTTGAAGATCAAATTGTGATCTAACAACACATTAAGTTCTCTTAAATCTATCCATGGATTGAGTTGAGACCTGGAAAAATAATGAAATTCTAACAATCATTGACATCAGCCATATAAATGAATCCATTATATTTACGAACACAAATTTCTCTTCTTATATATAATCTCATATAAAAATCAAATAAGGGCTACTTGATGGACTCTAGGGAGAAGAAGTTCATTATTACTAAGCCTTAGTATATAGTGATTTGACATTCGATCTCAAGACATTTTGTGGAGCCGTGTCAATTAGAAACAAAGCTAGTAAACAATGTAAAATATCAAATGGGAATTGTATCGAGTACCTGTTTTTTTGAGGTAGCAAACAATCATCCAATTTTGAAAAGTGTTGATTCAGAATACAACTTTTTTTTCAGCATATTTTTGACACTTTAAATTTTCTTATGTATTAAGTATGAACACTTTGTTTAAATGCTAGTGATTTTTATGGTGATTTTGAAAAGTGTTGATGCAACATCGACCTCTTGTTTTAGAGGGATTATTTTTGAAACTTTAAATTTTCTAATGTATTAAGTGTGGATATATTTTTTTAAATGTTGGTGATTTTCATATGGATTTTGAGAAACATCAAAAGAAAAACATAAGGCATTTTTTTTACACTTTAAATTTTCTTATGTCCAAAGTATGCAAACCTTTTTCTAAATTGTTGATTATTTAACCATTTTTTAAGTTTTCTTATTCATATTCTCATTTTTGGTCCTAAGATATTTGTTTTCTAAGGGTTTTCCAAGCACGTATTTTTTCGTTTTCTTTGGAATGTTTTTTTATAATAAAATTTTAATTTTTTTTTGCAAAAATTTTAAAAAAAATAAATAACATATTATTTTTGAGGTTTAAATTTTTTAACATATTTATATAGTGTTTATTAAGTACTTTAAAAACACATAAAATAATTGTCACAAAAAAAAATATAATTTTAAACATGGACAAAAAATATATATTTCAGTATAGATATATTAAAAAAAAGATGTATTTTAGGACCTTTTTACTAAAAAGGACATGTTAAATACAAATTTTTAATGAAAATTTTAAATAAAACAAAGTTGGAAAAAATAACAAATTTTGGTGAAATTTACGATGACATTTGATTTATTTTCCATAAAAATGATCAGATAAAATTTTAACTAAAAAAAAAAGTAAAAATAAAAACAAAACATTACACTTTAAAAAAAATAAAAAATTTAAAATAAAAGTTCAAAACATAGAAAATAAAACATATGAAAAATAATAAAAACATTAAAACAATTAGAAAAAAATAAAATGACAGCCCCATGGGCTGTTGACAGGGAAAAGCCACTTTCAAGAATTTGCCTTGTCTCTTCCAGGGCCCGTGGGGCTGCATTTTTTTTAATTGTTTTCATGTTTTTTTTAATAATTTTTTAATTATTATTATTATTTTTGATATGTTTCTTTTTTTAATTGTGGGCCTAGGTAGGGGAAAGGATCATTCTAGGGATGGACTAAGCCCCACCCAAGGCCCGTGGGGCCACAACCAAGGTAGAAGGGGAGCTGCGTGCAACTCCTCCTCGCCCAGAACGCGACCCCACACACCCTAGGTAGGGGATAGTTGTTAGTTGTGCCCCACCTAGTGCTCGTCGGCCGCACCTTGGGTGGGTAGGAGCTGTGTGAAACTCCCCCTGCCTAGTTCATGGCCCCATGGGGCTCGGGCAGGGCACAATCCTTGGTAAAGCCCTACCTAGGGCCTATGGGGTTGTATCTTGGGTGGGGAGGAGCTTAGTGTAGCTCCCCCCCCCGCCTAAGCCACAAACCTTGGGCAGGGCTTAACTAATGACCTTGCCTCGACTATGGTGTGCTAGGTCGTGGGGCTGGGTGAGGGGAGGGGCGGGGGGGTTGCGGGGAGCTGCACGCAGCTCCTACCCCTACCTAGCCACGCAGACCAATAACCCTAAGGCTAGAAAT